>JABASP010000218.1:0-67176 GCA_019776565.1 Sminthurinus signatus
CACCAGCTATTTTTGACTGATTGTACCAGCTAATAGTGGCTGAATACCAGCTAATTTTGGCTGTGAGACACCAGCCGAAATCGGCTGATCACCAGCCTAAACTTCACTGTTGTTCCTGACTGAAATGTGTATACATATTATTATGAGTACGGATTTTGGATCGAGGCAGTGAAAAATTTAAGTTGAGCATTACAAACTAGCGTATAATGGGCTTGCCACTTGTATCTAGTATCTAGTATCTACGTGTATATTATACCGTATTATCTATATACACACGTGTGGGGGCAAGTGTCTCATGCCTACGATTCTACGATACATCTCACTACCTTTTGTAATACAGTGTACACTGTGTAGACTGTAGACTAAGGATTTTATCAGGACAGAATATTTTGCAAGCCCAAATTTCCTAATCCTCTCGGAAATTGCCCTCAACTTCATGCATATTATGCATTTCTACTTTCTACTTTCTATAGGTACTTAAACATCATACATATAAATCCTCTTTCTCCTCCTCCCTTTTCCTACACTCATTTCACTTGTACATCTGTATAAAGTATATTATAAGGTCTGTTTCAGTTTTCAGTGCTATACTTACATGAATGTATAGTATATATTTGTAAAATAAAGTTTCAGATGAATAGACAGTATAATACACACAGAGGTTCGTTGTACCATTTCCCAATTCTTGTTTTACTTTCTCCTTTCATTTCTATTTCTGTATCTATTTACTATTTACTAATGTTTTGTATTTTGTATTATTTGAGAAAATTTGGTGATTTTGTGAATTTTTAGAAGTACAGCGAAAATTACACATGCACAGAAATCCAGGCTACAGTATAATACGGTATGGTATGGCTACAGAGTGAAGTGATAGAGATCTCTTATTTCTTATTTCAACGTTTGGCCCTTGTCGTTTACTCTGTAGATTCCAGATTCCAGAATCCAGAATCGGGATTCCAGATACAGCCAAAGTTTTTCCAGTGTTGGATGTTCATGTTGATGTTGATGTTTTTGGTGTTGGTGTCGATGGGCTGGTTCTGGTTCTGGTTCGGCTTCTGCTTTTGCTTCTGGAACTAGAGTTGGAAGTTGTAGATGAAATGAAAATGAGTGAGGCGAACTGTGTACAGTGTACAGTGTATGTGTGTGCGTAGATGGGGAAAAGTGGACAGAGAAGAAAAGAGTACTATTTGCTCCTGAGATAATGAGAGAATATTATCCATGTACAAAGTACAATGTAAAATGTACAATGTACAATGTGCAGCACATGGAAAGAAGAGAATACACAAACGATAAGCCTCGAGAATCAGACCCAAAAGTAGATGGAGAAGACAGTGAGAGTGAGAGTGAGTGTGTGCAAATGTGCCTAGTAAAGTATTACATTGTTTTAGTCTGGGTCCGTGTTGAATATTTTATAAGTCTCACTATTATCATCTAGGCTTTCACCGCGAGACTCTCTGTTTCTGTTTCTACTGTTTCTCTAGCTTCTTTTTCTTCCTCTTCTTCTCCTCTGGCTCTCTCCATCTCTATCTCTTTCTCTATCCTCCGAATACATTATTATAGCCTTGTTAATTTATATCGTTTGCTTCCTATTTCTACTACTGCGTCTTCTATTACTAATGCTGAGGCTGATGCTGATGCTGAGGCTGATGCTAACACTACTACTAATACTAATACTTGGCCTGAAATATTATTATCTGCTGGCTAGGGGTAATGAGAATGAGAGAGAATTTTCCCGGCTTTAATACTTAGTTTAATGTGTGACTCTGTCTCTGTCTTTGTGCTTTGTCTTTGTGTAGATATGCCTCCTTTGCGCATAAACACTTACCTACAATGTACATTATACATTATACGTAAATTATATATATGCATGTACTACTACTGTTGAAACTACACGAATGGAATATTTGATATTAGCAGAAAAAGAGAGAAGAGATATGGATATGGATAATAAAGGTATCTAAAGATCAGTGTATTTTATTCTGTAGTTTGTAGTCTGAATATACATTGTGTAAAGTGTAAAGGCAAGTGTACCTATAATAAGATAATAGTAGTAGTAGTGGTGGTACTAAAGACAGAGAGAGTATGAGACAGATAGATGGATGGATAGATAGAGAGCGAGAGATTTATCCTTCTCGTGGTTTCCACTGATTATTGAAGTGTGAAAAGCATTTTTATTTTTATTGAGCCGGCGCTCCTCAGAGGTGCACCAAAGAGACAGACACAGTCAGAGAGAGACAGAGACACAGAGAAATAGAAAGAGAGGAAGAAAGAGTTAAGAATTCAAGCAAAAGTATTACAGAAGTTGGACAAGAAAAAAAGTAAAAGAGAAAAGAAAAAAAGAAAAAGAAGAAGAATACTAAGGGAAAAGAGGGAATGAGATAGAAAAAAATAAAGTTCGTTAGAGAACTTCCACCAACAGCAACTTGGATAATCTAACGAGTGAAGTTCAACTCTCAAGTCTCAAGCTGAATTTACTTTGTAATACACCGTACACTGTACAACATGATATAATATAACACTACATTGTGATACGAAAACCGAATCAAGGATCAAGAATCAAGAACTACTCTCATAAACATACACAAGGCTACCAGGCACAAAATACGTAGTACATAATACCTAATACCTAATATTACAGATAGTTGTTTAAGATAAATCTATACGTGTATCTACAAGATGATCATGTTGATGATGAAGTAGAAGAACAAGAACAAGAAGTAGTCCTAGTAGTAGCACCCACGTTCACTTCTATTAACTTTGTAATATATGTTTTAGCACGTCTTCATGAATTTCATATCGTTTCTCTCTCCTACTCTTTTCTTTTCCTCTTTAGTGTCTTCTTGTGTCTTGTTTCTTTTTCATTCGCGTTTCATTTTGCTTTGCGCTGTTGCTCCTACTTGTTTTTCGCCTCCTTCATCTCCTCCTTCATCCTTACAGTATTTAGTACTCATGTACTCTATATTCTATATCCTGCATACTGTATACCTACAAATGTGGTGCGATATGTTCCGTCATTATTTGTATTTATTAGAGATCTATAATCTATAGCCTCTAGCTTCTCTATTCTCTATTCTAGTTTCTAGTGATAGTACATTTTACACTAGAGTCTGGATACTGGACTGTTTTTGTATTTTGAACAGGTATAGAATATGTAGAATATAGAGTACAGATATGTAGGTAATATTATCATATTTATTATCTACTGCGTTCCATCTTCGATCACACATCAACCATCCACCATCAACACAATCAACACATTCTCATGGAGGAAAAAGCCTATGAACTTTGTTATGTTATGTTTCAAGTTTCAAGAGAGCATGTGCCCTAATCTCTACAACTCTTCTTCAAATAAAATAATATAATATACAGAATATACAGACTATATACAACATTTACTAAAACTTGGTTGGTATTTGGTATGGTATGGTATGGTATGATGGTAGTAGTAGTTGTAGGACTAATACAGAATACAATACAATACAAATGGGAATGAAGGCCTTTTTGCTAAATTGCTGGCCATACACGTCTGGATCAGAGACAAGCTCTGAATACAAATTGTTATTAATTATTATCAACAGGATCCACATTCACATCCACATCCACATCCACATCCACATGTACACATAAACTCGCAAAATGTAGTAAATTGTTTGCTTTTCAAGAAGATCTCTCTCTTTCTCTCTCTCTGTCTTCTCCTTCCTTTCCTCATTTTTTTTCTTCATTTCTTCCAGCTAACTAACTAGAACTAACACCATACATTATACATTATACATACTATCTACCGTGTAATACTGTGTACTATGTATACTTTGTAGAATCTAGAATCATCAATAAGACAGTGAACAAGAGGAGGAAGTACACACACATTTTATATTATATTAGTAATATGACTGTAGACTGTAGATTGTAGAATATACTGCCACTGCATGTAGAATACAGAATACAGAGTCTAGAGTGTAGATGATGATAGTAAATAGTAAATTCTAACGACTATTCTAGCACCTTCATCTTGTCTTGTCTTTGTCTTCTTCCTCAGTCCTCAGTCTTCAGTATTCAATCTACAATCTAAAGTCTATAATCTATAATCTATAGCAAAGTATAGAAGCTACAGTAACAGAAACAGAAACAGTTGATCCATATCCATAATATGGATTCTAGATTCTACTTTATATTGTAAACTTTATTCTATTCTAAAATCTAGAATCCAGAATGTATTAGAATTTTAGAATGTCTATACTCCTCATGATACATAATAAGTACAACGTAATAATGACTACTCTCAAAGTATTTTTCTTTTTTTCTTTTGTTCTCTGCTTGTGTATGGAATTTCTAATGACTATACAGTGTCTAGTTTGAAGTTGGATAACAAGGAAAAAGGAACTAGATAACTAGATAAAAACTGGAGTATGAGTTTGGATTATCGGCTTGTTTGAGTTTGAGTTTTTTTTCATTCGGGACAGTAAAATTTAAGATGGATGATAATATCATATATTATGTAGTGTGGTGTGGTGTTAAATGTTGAAATGGAATGTTTTAATTTTATGAGGATGGTGCACGGGAAAAATATTTTTGGCGTCTACATAAAATCTTTCAATTAATTAGAAATGAAGCCTGCCGAAGAAAAAAAAGACAAAAGGCAGAGTGCAAAAATACTTACTTGTGCTTACTTGTATTCAATATTATGGAAGCTTTTGTTTTTTCATCATGTATTTTGTATTTTGTGGAATGCAATATTTTTATAGCTTGTTTTGATACATGAAGCACTTTTACATTTTACATTTTACATTCACATTGGAAAATTGTCATGTCACTCCTCCCTTGATTTATGAATCGGAGTGAGTAGAAGAGGAAAATACTTTGTATATTTTTTTCAATAAAGTAAGAGTAAATTTCAACGGCACAGAACACAAAACACAAAATATAAAATACAAAACATTACACACAATATGAAAATAAAGATAGGAAAATATTACACATGGCATTATGAGGCTAATGTACAGCATATATATTTTACAACATACATTATGCATTATATATACACACATTTGATTTGAAATTCCAATCTATTATTGGTTGGATTTAAATGTACCACTCTCAACTACCAAGTCTCAAGTCACAAGTTACAAGTCGCAAGGTACATATAAATTTCATCCTCTGTCATTTTTAAAGTCATGCCCTTTCATTTATTTCGACTTTTGACTTGCCCCAGTTTGACTCGCTTCTTCTTCTTCTTCTTTTTCCCTCTTCTATTCTTCCATGTACATTGTACAATGTGTAATGTATTTGAATGAATTTTTTTATTGCAATTTTGATAGTATATTGTATATTGTATCACTGTGTTCTGTGTTCATTGTCCTGTTCGTGTTCGTGTTGGCCTCATAACTTTTAATCATCATGCAGATGCAATATACATATCACTAGGAAGATACATCACTGATTCATGTACAATGTACAATGTACACATGTGTAAAAGAGTAAGTAATCCACATGAGAGAAAAAGCCCGACCGTCAAGTGTGAAAGTTGATGGATGACTGGCTTATGAATTTAATAATAAAGATGTCTCATGAGCTTTACGTTTTAACTTTTAAATTGACTTGACACAAATCAACTTGCGTTTCATTAGGAATGATTCGCTTCCCATTTTATCCAACTCACCCTCACAGAACGCTTGCACCAGGACACATGTACAGATGCAGATGCATTCTAATTCTTGTACATTATACACATGTACACATGTACACATGTACACATGTACATATGTCTAAGGAAGTGATTTAAAATTTGAAAAGCGTGTAATTTTTCAGATGGGGAATAATTTATAACAATCATCATACAATAATAATGATTGTAGTAGTAGTAGGAGCAATCATTGTCACATTGATGAGCTATGTAATATGTACAATGTACAATGTACAATCCTTAAATGAACTTATATGTTGTATACACAGATTGTGTCATGTATTATTAGGTGTAATAAATAAATAAATACACTATGATTTTAACCATTAGCTTTCCTCCTCTTCTAAAATGTTCATCCTCACTCAATATTGCATACCATTGCTCTTGATCTTTTTGCTCGTTCACAACAGAGTAGAAAATTCAAAAGTGACAGAGATGGAAGTAGACAAATGATTGGTAATATGTCATATGTGATATCTAATATCTAATATCTATTGGTGCTGCATAGCTGTGAGCTGTACCTATAAAAGGTACAGGTTTTATTATTTACATATAAAATACAAAAGTATGTACATCTAGAATCTAGAATGTTTGATTGGAAGGATTGAATATGGATTGAGTGGCTAGACAAGGATAAAAAATGTGGATTAAAATGTATGTAATATAGTCTCATAATATGAACAAGAAGTAGAAGAGGAAGATGAATATGAAGTGAAGACGAAGAAGGAGGAAGGAGGACAAGTATATGTTTATATGTTTATACTTATATTTATGTACATACATGTAAAGAAGAAGAAGAAGGATGAAATGAATGCCCGTGAAAAGACAAATGACAAACTATCAATCTAGGAGCCGCGACCCTTTGTCCCCCTGTTCCACCCGGCTCCAAGTGGGAATCTGTGTAGCTCATTTGTCACGCCTCTGAAACTTATTCATTCATTTATATAATATACACTCAAATATGCAATGTACACTGTACACGCATATAATATGTACACATGATATATTATACATGGATTGAGGACAATCTTTCTCGAGTCTCGACGCGACAATTTCCATACAGATCCATCCTCAATCCTCCATTTGAAAATGTACATATTGTGCATATCACATCAAATTATCACACCATACCTATCGAATCATATCATATCACAACACATCACATCACATTATGTGATATCACACACCAATCCCAAATTCAACAAATAAATACCAATGACAATCTCTACATCTTCCATGCATATCAAATACAGCCAAAGCATTGTACATTGTACATAGACACTGAACACTGAACATTGAACTCAAACCCATATAAATTATTCAGACACATTGGATTTTGATTTTACATAAATGTAATCCCTAGACTTATCCCTTCTCCTTTTATTCAAAGTCTACTTCATATTTTCTATGCAGATGAGAGCTTTACACTTAATACCTAATTCTCTCTGCTAAATCTAAAATCTAGAATCTAAAATCCAAAATCCGCTCCTACATATATTTTTCACTCAAAAAATATCCATGCAATATTCAAGTTGATATGATCATTCATCATTCATCATGCTATAAAATATTTGCATTTGAATTTAAATTTCCACAATGTTTTATTCGACTCTTCTATAATTCTGTAATTCACAAGCGTAATACAAGATAAAAGTGGAATTGGAATCAGACTTGAAAAATTTATGATGGAGGATCAGTAGACAAAAGATAGATTTTAATATGAAAAGTTTTGAAACAATTTTTACAATTGTTTGAATAAATATAGTAAAAAGATTTAATAAAAAGACTTTCATAACTAGTTGTGTACAATAATAATGAACAATATTGAATCTACATTGTGCAGTGTACACTGTACAAGTATAAATAAGCCAAAAGGGTTGAATTGAGTGTGGAATGTTGACTGGAACAACATTGTAGATTGTAGATATTTGACTGAAAGATATGAAATAACTCGAGGAATGGAATGGATTGGATTGGAATGATGATGAAAGAGAAGGAGAGTGGGTGAGTGTTACTAGAGTCTAGAATTTGAGTTATCAAGTGAAAAGTATACCCATATGAGAGTTGTACATTGAAGACTGGAGATACTTTTATCTACAAAAACATTTTGGGGTTTGATTGACAAAAATTCATTTCGAATTTGAGAGCATCTCACATTTCCTCCTCCTTTTTGTTTTGATAAGCGTGCCCAAGAAAATATGTCGTCATGTGTCCTGTTTGTTTGTAGTCTGTAGATGGTATAGTTGACAAAGTAAAAGCTTATTATATACAGGCTACAGACGGTGACTGAAATAAAACCCTTTTCCATAACCCATAACCTATATGATCCATAGTGCATACTTTATACATTATACACATTATACATGCATACGATTATCAATCATGTAGAGAAAAATGTAGAAAGCTCTTCATTTCCCTCCCATTTTTCAGTAGGCAACTTCTCTGTTGTCACTTTTCCCTTCTCATTTTCTTCCAAATATGTCCATTCCAACACCAACATTAGGATTTTCCATTTTCCACATATTATAACAGATTTTTACACCTTAAAAACAAATGTCTATATCTACAATCCATATGCACAATTTTATACATAGAAATTTGTTCTCGAGAGACACAAAACACAACTTGCTGACAAAATGAGTGGTGACTTTTTCTATGTACGAATACGCATGTACATATTTTGTTATACTCTGTACTGTGTGGTTGCCTCTTTGCTTTGAAACAAATCCAATATTTATCTGGTGTATCACATACAAAATACAACATACCAAATACAAGTTGATGGACAGCCCAAGAGAGGAGAAAAGTTGTAGAAGATAGGAAAGGATGGCTTAGCTTAGATTCAGAAAGACAGAGACTGATAATGTGAGGAGAAAATGAACAAGAAGAATAATAAGGAAGGATGAAGGGAAAGAAGGAAAAGAAAAAGAAGAAGAAGAAATGTGTAATGTGTACATTGTACTTGTAAAAGAGGAAGAAGAGGCGAAATAACCGATGCGAATAACAATCTATCTGTATAGAAAATAGAAATTTAATATATCTATACAAAACATGTAGTGTTCTCTTCTCCATTCTACTCTTTGTCTGTCTAATGTCTAAAGTGTAGAGTCTAATATAGAGAAACGGTATGTTTATACATGATACATTATACATATTGTCTGTCTACTTCTGCCTCTGCTGCTGCTTGAGCTTGGGCTCAAAGTTGTAATTTGCTCAGCGAGAGATTGTAATCAGAGAATCGTATTCGTATTGTGTACATCCATCTACATGTATATTTGTGTGTGCTCCTCTGTTTGTATTTTGTATACGTGTAAGTTTGAGTCAAGAATCAATAATACTAGTGGTTCCTGGTAGTAGTTTTGTCTTGTGTCTTGTGTCTTGTGTTGTGTGTTGTATGATGATGGCGTTCGCCAGGAAGTTCTATCTTCTTTCTTTCTTTCTTTCTCTTTACTTTGACTCCCGTTTTCATTCTTAGTCTTAGTTTGTGTCTGTATTCTGTATGAATTGTGTTGTATTGGATTGGATTGTATTCTTAAACGTACATCGTACATACAACGTACATACGTCCATTCCTGTAGTTTTATCTTGACTTGTTTCTTGTTTCGTATATTCTTTCTTCTTCTTTTCCTTTCTTTCTCTCTTTCTCTCTCTCGCTTTTCACGTTCAATTCCCGTCCCAATGAGGGAAAACGCGAGGATTGTGAGTATTGAGTATGAGTATGAGTACGAATAACGAATACGAGTATGGCGGCAAAAGAAGAGAGGGTAATACTATACTCTATACTCTGTACTTTATACACTATACACTAGACTATAGTCAGAGTGAGAAAGTATACCGTTGAATATAGATGTAGATATAAAGAGAATCCAAACAACAAAACCCAAGAGCAACTGAAAACTGAAAACATGGAGAAAGACAGGAGAAACACAAACAGAGACAGACAGAGAGAGAGAGAAAACTTATAGAAACATTATACACTTTATGCTTCAAACGCATCTACTATTATTTTATAGATTCCAAACACATGCAAACTTAACTTAGACACAAACACACAGAAAAACACACATTTATACAAAGACCAGGAACAGAATCCGAATCCGAATCAGAATCAGAATCAGAATCGGCAACACCAATAACACATCTACAAATCTACCCAATTCAATATCAAAACATATAAACACACACAAACACACACCATGCCGACGAGACGACTGTTTGTTTCTCTCTCGTCAAGTCAAGTCAACATACTAGACGCTACATAAATGTATACATAAAATAAACGTGTGTGGATGTGGCTATGGAAACTTTATATAAATTTTACATGGTCTATTCTCATTCAAAAAGGTACTTGAAACATGTTATATTGTACATTGTATTTTGTATTTTGTGTCGATGGATTATTTGTAAAATCCAATATAAATACTGGATATTTTCAATGTGATTCTTCTTTCCACCATCACCAAGTGGATCTCGGAGCACTTTGCTTTCCTTTGTATGTACTTGTGTATGTAGAATGTAGATTTTACGTTGTACATGGATTGAAGAGAAAGAAAGATATACAAACAGAGTCACAACCCATTATGTGTTATTTCTGTACAGTGTGTACAGTGTAGAATGTGCAGATATTTATATAGATGTGTTTGTAGATACACTAAAAACTCAAATTGTTCCTTTCTTTACATAGTCTTTATAACTATAGTTATAGTTATTTGGACGGGATTTTCATAGCAAAGTGTAATAGGAAAGAAGTGGAAAGAGAAAAGAGAGACAGCGACAGTTTGTATGTGTGTGTGTTCATCTACAAAATACAAATAATAGAAATACAAACAATATTGAATGTTGAAGTATTATTATTCGTCAAGCAGAAAGAGGAAAAGATAGGAGCTTGAACTGGAACTGGAACTGGAGCTGGGAAAGCAGGGAGTCTTCTTCTCTCTCTCTGTTTCTGCTCATAATATATCTACAAGTCTATCAGTATTCGGATGTTTTAGTCGAGTTGGGATTTGCACATGGATGTACAATGTATTCATTCATTTATTTCATATAGTACAAATAAATGTGTACAATGTACAAAGTGTACATGTATGGCTGCTATTTATGTAAGCTAGAGAAATCTTCTTCTATCTTTTGTGGGTGTTTCGCCCATGTAAATTGGTAAATATGTTCATGTTATCTGTCAGTTGGTTTGGTGTGGCACAGACAGAGTTACAGTCTGACTCTTTCTTCCTTCTTCTGTCATACTATATATTTTCTATAGTCACAATTCTCTGTGTATGGAATACAGAATACAGAATGTAGAATATAAAATAGAATACTCATACGTATATGAGAGACAGAGGGAAAAGACAGTGAGGAAGATTTCCAATCATTTCCTCTCTCCTGTCCTTTTCCACAGACTATTTCTTTTCCTCCTCTCTTGCTATTCATCAATCCTAATGTTCCTCATTTTGTCCCGTCCTCATTTGCATTTGTCTCTCTCCAACTCAAACTCAAACTCCAACTCTTGCTCTGATTCCGACTCCGACTCTGACTCTAGCTAAAACTCTAGTCTCTAGTTTTCTAGACTAAATACATAAATACATAGGTGGAAACACAGAGGATTCATCTACTTGTCTACTCTCTACAGTCTACATCATGTATTAGATGAGTATAGCATTTTGTTTTTATGCTCTCCTTCACTTTTGTATGGAACGCTTCTTGCTTTATTATATGTTTCTTGTGTTTTTTCTGTGTGACGAGGAGACTTTTTAGATAAATTTCCAAATGTAATGGCAGGGTATGCAAATCAACCAACTTCTTTCCATCCAACATTCAACATTCAACATAATATGTAGATTTCTACTTTCTACTTTCTACTCTCCACTAACTTTTTTCTCAGAACTCAGAACTCAGAACTAGACATTCGGCATTCGGCATTTTCACTCTAATCAAAACAGATAGAAAATAATGAACATTCACGCACATGCATGTTGTAGATGTCTTCCAGTCTTTGTGCTACTTGTACATATTTGCACACCTTTTGTTTTTGATAGACAATCTACAGAACGCTGAACATTGAATGTTGAACATGAATTTGTTTGGATAGGAAAACTGTTTCCATCTAAATCTCTAATCTCTACATCTGCAATCTAGAATATAGAATCTGGAATCTGGAATCTGCAGAGCGCGGAGGATATATTTAGGTTTCCATCATCTTGTCTCTTTTGTTTCTATAATTCTGATTTCCACGTCAACTTTAATTTTCTCTGGGTTTATTTACTTTTTCACCGTGTTTCAAAATCCTCTTGATCAAAATGTCAATGAGGGAATGCCTAGAACCTAGAACGCCTACTCATTATGACTATGACTATTTACTATTTACTGGATTTTAGTAGACACAGAAAGGAATAGAAATAGAACTATGAAGGATTTACAATTTACAATGTTTACAGGAATCTGATTTGAAAAATCCTCTGTCATTTTCTCACATCCAAACAAAATCACAACAAAATTGTTTCCGTAATCCGTAATATTCCATTTACAATAGAATATAGAATCATCTCCAATTTGTTTGTAGTTTGTAGCTCAAGTCTCAAGTTCAAGTTTGTTGAAATACCTCACACGTGGTTCTGGACATGAAAACTATGCCTATTTGTAATAATATAATATATAAAGCATACAACACACAGATTATGATAATAAATGGACTGACCACTCTCAAATGTCCAGTGTCCAGTGTCCAGTGTATCTTCATAAAGTATTATTGCTACATCTTTAACTTTATTTCATAGAGTTGAAAGGGCAAAAACCTCGGAATTTCTCACCATTTTATAATTTTTTCCCATACCCTTGTACCGCGTACCGTCCCCTTTTGTGCTTTACTTGTACATCAGAAATCTGAAATGTGAAGGTGTGAGTAAATTTAGGTAATGTGGATGACTAATAGCTAATAGCTAAAGGGTCATAAATAAAAATTGTGTAAGAATTGTTCATTGTTCATCCCAAGTAGTAAGATAAAGGGAGGATGAATCTAAATGAGCAGTGACTAGAACCAGAACCAGAACCGAGCACGAAGGGGTGCACAGTGCACACTTGCTACTTGATACATAATAAATACATAACAGGGTAATTGAAAATACATAATAAATAGAGGAAAAGTTGACAGGAGACAAGAGAGTTGAATAAATCTGTCAAAATGAGGCCCAACTTCTTTTGTCTTCCCTAGATTAGGTTCTCTGTTTCACAATAGAAAAAGACAAGGAAAGAATCAATATTTCATATCCATTTTCTTTATTTCATTGTATTGTATTATGGACATATTACATACTCAGGATAGAGATCATGTGAATAGAAATAAAGATCTAGAAAAGATATACTCAAAATAGTCGCAGGATCACAGGCGTAGATCTAGAATCTAGACTCTAGAATGTAGACATGATTGCACCCCTTATTACGCATGACAAAGATCCGCATATTAATATTTTGTGTCTGATACTCTTCCTTTGACTACCTACGACGTGCGATTGGGATTGGTGCGATTATCATGGGAGTGAGTACACTGCGTCGAGTAGTCGACAGAAAACAGCGAACAACGAACAGGCTAAAAGTTTCCTTCTCCTTTTCCTTTTACAAGATTTGTCCTCAACCTTCTTCTTGCACAGAGATGAAATAATAATAATAAAAACGTCACAAGTCAGGACTCGGGATAAATAAGTGATGTGACAGAACTTTGTTCCATGCTCCATGCTGTACTTATGTACAAGGGAAATGGACTACTTATATTATATGCTACATACTCTACATTCTACATAAGTCCATTATGACTACTGAATGCATGCCAAAAGTCAAAAGTGCATGAGTACATTTCTCCAAAACGAATGAATATTTCTATTTCCATTGATTTATTGAGTGGCTTTTGTGTTTGTCTCTAGTCTCAAGTCTCTACATTCTACATTCTACATTCTACATTCAAGACTCAAGAAAAGAAGAAGGAAAGAGCGTAGAGAGTAGAGAGTCATGCACCCTTCCATTCTTTTTCTTGTTCAGGAATGGTATAGAGTATAGAAATAACGATTGGCGAGTTGTTCTGACTCTGAGTCTAACTTTGAGTTTTGAGTTTGGGCTCAGGGTTAAGCTGTTTCCTATGTCATTTGTCTGTGTATTGCATAGGTTACTTAGTGTCATTATTTGTACATTTTATGTAGCTCCGTGCGTATGTCTGCCTCCTGCCTCCTTCTCTCTGCTTTGTTATGTTATGTTTCTATGTTTGTATTCCGCTACTGTGAGTAAATGTACAATGCCAATGCCAATGTACATTGTACATAATATACGTTAATATTGCATCGTTTTGGTTAGTTATGCTTTCCTTGAGTTGAAGAGTTCTTTGCTTTACTCCACGTCACTTCACTTCACTCTACTTTACTTTTGGGAGGAATGTAAACTATGAAAACATAATAAAACTGAAAAGTCTCTTTGGTTCCTCTCTTCTTCCTCTTTTTGTCCTTCTTCTTCCACTTCTTGTTCTTGTTCTGCATAAATACTTGCTCTTCTTTTCCTTCTTCCCTTTCTGTCATACGCAATGATGATTGTCAGGAACATAAGCAAATAGATGTCAAAAATGTAACCCCTACCGCTGTGAGCTGCTGCTGAGATAGACCCTTTTTAAAGGTTCCTTGCTGACTGCTGACTACTGACTAGTGACTGCTTGTCTCACTCTGTGCTCTCACTGCCTTTTCTTGCTATACACTTATGCTCACAAATACAAATACATATGTAGTGCCCTCCTACTACAACTCCAACTCCAACTCAAGCTCCAACTCAAACTCAAGCTCTTTGAAAAACTCGTGAATGAATGAATGACTGAATGAATGAACGTATATAAGCTAATGTTCTTCCTCTCCGTTTAGCCCCGCAGTGGAGTGAGTTTCCGCTCTTCCGGTTTCCGTCATCTACGCCTCTCTTTATCATCTCCTCTCTTCCTCTGTCTCTGTTTCTGTCTCTCGGTCTCCCTCCACTTGCCATTCCCATTCCTACTGCTGGTATTTATACATTGTATTTGTGTTTGTATCTGTATGTGTATCTGTGTGAGAATAGGGCATGAGACTGGGACGGGGACTTTTGTGCTGTTGTGCTCTTCTATGGCTCTTTAACAGAGGTCAACATCCATGTCAATTTATGCCCCCGGCAAACATACACACTACACACTCTCACACAATTTACAATTTACACTCATATCAAGGAAACGACAAGGACAACAAGGCATCTATGGGGAAGATGTACATTAGACATTAGACATAGAAAAAGAAACAAAATCAGAATCAGAATAGTTGAATTCATAGAAGCCTCCCTGCTGTTTTCACATAATAATATTGCATGTATTTACAATATTTTTCTCCTCCTTTTGATTTTGATTCAACTTTATTTTGTCCTGTTGACTCTCTTGACTCTCATAACCGTCAACAGGATAGAGGAAATATATAGATGTTGATGTTGACGAGAAAGAGAGAGACGGAGGAGATGGGGAGGAATTATTATGATGGTTTTAATATGATGATTGATGAAAATTGGATTATCCAAAAATATACAGAATGCACAATACACAATACACACAGGAATGAAGAGATGATAATAAAGAGGACAGGATTTTTACAGAAAAATAGCAAGTTACATCATATGTATAGATGGAAATGGAAATACACACAAACAGAGTGCGGATGAGGATGACAACTTTATCAAATCAGGAGGAGATTCAGATAAAAGTACAAAAGTACTTATGTAATGTATTTTTTATACAGTATACACAAAACTATTACAGTCAGGCTGATTTTCTCTCTCTCTCTCTCTTTGAACAATGAACAGTGAATGAAGTAAACGATGGATGGATATGGTGAACAGAGGAAAGTACAAAATACAAAATACCAAATACAAAACACAGAGTGAAATAAACTATTGCAAAGTCCATAGTTTATTTACGAAATAAGGAACATACAACTGTGCATGTATCCTACAAAAGATTTTGTACACTGTATATTCTCTGTATAAAATAGTGTAGTATTGGCGATGGCAAAAAGTCATATATAAGTTGTAAGTTGGTGGCAATAGATCGCCGTCGTCAAAAAACAAGAGAAAAGAGGAAAAGAAGGGAAAAAAAAACTCCCTGCACCAGTCCCAGTCTCAAGAGAGCTGTCTCACCGAGTATAAATTTGGACCTGTGGACACTTTATTTTTTTCCGGGTCAGAATCAAGTATACAGCACTGCACAGAGTACAGTGTACAGTGTGCAGACAATAGGAAAATGGCATAGTGTCACAGTCCAAGTCCAAGTCCAACTCCAAGTCCAAGTACAAGCACAATTCTACATAGAAATTGAGCAGAGAGTGAGAAATAGGAGAAATAGGAGAAAAACCATTGAGACTTCACGTTTATTTTATGATAGTCCAGTTCACCAGGGACGATGTCAATGGATTCCCATAAATCCAAAGAATATTTTTCTTTTTTTTCTCTCCTTCCTCTCCTCCTGTCTCCACTATTTTATACCTCATGTGTGTCTCCGTTCAGCATCCAGTTTACAGTGTACATTGTACATGTTTCATGCGGAGAAAAACGTACAGATTACAGATATTTCACCAGGATCACATTCTACATTCTACAACCTACAGTGTACACCATCACGTCACCGTCACCGTCACATCCTCAACCACACAATTTATAATTTACAATTTACAGTCCACACTCTATTTTTCAAAGTTGAGCCCGTGCCTGTCCACATGTACAATGTGTACATTTCTACAGTTCTACAGTCTACACTTTACACTTTACAAAATTCTATCTATTTGGACTATCTACCCTCCATTTCATTTATAACAATTACGTTTATCAACTCAACAACTCAAACTCGATTTTTTTTTCGTGATGTTGTGTGGTGTGTGGTGTTGATGTTGATGGTTCTTGGACGTGGACGTCAGACTTGGAAATTAATCCTGTGAAAATCAAAATGTTTTATCACGTTCAATTTCCATCAATTCAACCATTCAACAATTCCTTTTAACGTTTAACTCTTTTAAAGATGAAAATGAATATGCTAATTATACTGTTATGATGACCTGATATTTTTTCATAATTTAAAAGGGAAGAGAGAAGAGAGAAAAGGTGGAGGTAAAGCCTTTTGACTTTTAAGCATGAATATTATTTAGAGTGGAAAAAAACAATACAATACAAAATACAATACACTCTACTTATATTCAACTTATACTTTGTTCATACCTTTATTTTCTTTATTCAAGAAGTTGTTGTTTTTGTTTCTATTTCTGTTGTTGAGAACTTGGATTTGGATTTGAATTTGACTTGAGCCGTCAGTCCATCCCACTACCGAATTTTAACAGTTGAAGTATCATCACGTTTTTTCATGTTTAAATCCATTTCTTGTTTGTACAGTGTACAGTGTACAGGGTACAAAGATGCACGGATGGATTGATGTATGGAAGATGGAAGATGGAGGATGGATATCTGATGTGAAATGTGAATGATGCTCGTGTTCATATTTACGCATCATAATAAAGTAATGGATATGGAAGAGAAGAGGAAGACAAGAGCAAGAGATTTAGAAAAGAAAGAAATAATCTCTCTAACTCTGTCTTTTTTACATAAGTATTTGTATAAGAATATTTTACACTAGGCACTAGACACTAGATATTATACGCTTTAAACTATACCTTCTTCTTCTTTCCTAAGTGTCGGACGGTGGTAGAGAATTGAGGATTGAGAAAAATGTGTTGAAGAATCCAGAAGCTGTATCTAAAATCTCCGTAGTACCTAGTTCATAGTAAATAGTATAGAGTATAGAGTAAATACATGAGACATAAGACATAAGACATAAGACTTGAGAAATGAGAGATGAAGAAGAGTAAAAAGGAGGCAAAAAACTCTCTCTCTCTCTCTCTTTCTCGTGAGCACTTAACTCCAACTCGTTAATCATGCCCGGGCCATGGCCATGTCGAGATTAGAAACCTTTTTATGAATTTTATAAACACATTATAAATGACGGCGAGTTGAGTGTTGAGTGACTGTTGCAGGTGTGTGTTTAACTCTTTACGCTCACTCTTCTCTCTTCCGTTCTCTACCTCTTCTTCATTTTCTGCTTCTTCTTCTTCTTTTTCTAAACACTGTTTGTCTATTTGTTTCCTTGTCTGTCTTCATATAGTTCACTTTTCTCAGCTTTTTCCTCAGCTTCAACTTTTCCACGGCATCACTTACAAACTTGGAAAATCATCCCCGATGCCGATGTTAAATGGTTAATGCTTAATGGTAAATGGTAACTTATGAATCCATCTCAAAAGTATTTTTCTCTCTCATATCCATCCATAAAAATGTGTTTTCTAATTTTTGTTGCATATATCTGTGTTGTACATATATTTCTCTCGGTAGTTTTAATAGCAAGTTGTGATCTAAATTTATGCATGAAAATAAATAGATAGATAGAAATCTAATGTAAAATGTAGCGTGAAATGTAACATGATATCATGTATCATTTCAGATTAGATAAGGCTACATGTTTATGCGTTGTATTGAATATTTAGGCTAGTCATTCAATTTTCATACTTCATCAAAATAGAACAAGAAGAATATTCATGAATAAAGAATAAAAACTTTTTCTCATACTTTTGATACTTGATACAAATGATGTGTACAAAAGAAAAGTAGCAAAAGGAGCAAATACCAAAAAGGTGTAATATTTTATATTATAACAAGAACAAAAAAAAGAAGATTAAAAAGTTTTCGGAGAAATTGTAAGCATCATATTATTAATAATTGAGGTCTACGGTGAAGAATGAGTAGGTGGAGGAGGATAAATTAGAAACTAAATGAAAAATAGAAAATAAAAAAGGCAATACAATAGACACATATATAATAATAATAATAATAATATCATCGGAATAAGGAAGTACAGTTTAAGAAAGGAAATGAACGGATATTACATGTAGTTGTATATTATTTTTATAATATGAAAGTTGAAAGAGTTAAAAGTTAAAACGGAGCGTATCTACGATATCCACGATCTATCTATAACGTGTGATGTGTGGATTATCCATTTCTATTTTATAATATAAAATATAATAATATAAAAATAGTGAGAGAGAGGAGCAGAGTAAAAAAGAAGAATAGAGAAAACAGAACAGCTCTTATATGGTCTACTTATTATTACTTGTTGTTTTTCTCATACACACATGTCTCCTTGTTCATTTCATTCAATGATTTGGTTTTTTTAGTTTCTATGAGATGATATATTGTTGTATATTGTCTCTTATTGATAATGATGATGATAATGGTAATGGTAATAGATACATGCATAGTGCATGGTACATAGTAAATTGAAATTGAGGAGAAAAATTCCTCAAGTTTCCCAGAGAGACACAGGCAGTTATGCATGTATGTACAGATATTTAGGGAGAGAGAGAATGAGGTACAGTGATTTTTTTTGACGAGTCACGATCATTCATCGATGTGCTCCCTTGATTTTCTGAATTTTTTCTATAGGTACATACTCCTTGTTTTTTTTTTGTTGTTTCTTCATTCTTTTTAATTCTGAGGACCATAGTCGTCATCGTCGTTTTCATCCTCTTGTTCATAGTTCATACTTAATACTTTATACTTCATACTTCATACTGGTTTAACTAGAATCTAGAATCCAGAATCCAGAACCTAGAATCACAAAGTATTGTTATTATTATTATTACTATTATTCTGTTTTGTTTATAATTTATAATACAGCTTTTTAGTCTTCAAATTCTGTTAATAAAAAGAATGAGAATAAGAAAGAATAAAAAAAAACAGAGTTAAAGAATAAAGAATAAAAAAGAATGAAAAGAAAGAGACAAGAGACCAAGTTGAAGGCAGTATAATAATATATAGATATAAAACAATAACAATAACACTATCATATCATTCACACATCTTTCTTTCTCTTCTTCTCATTTCATCTCAACTCAACTCAACTCTGTTCAGCTCACATCACATCATCCCGCGCATGATGAATATAAAACAATAAACAGAGTTTTTCCACATCCTCGTCTCGTGATTCCTCGCTATTCGTCTCGGATGTCATCTAGGTATTGTTCTTAAAAAACCATCTGGGACGACCCCAACAACACAAACTTACAAACACACAATTTATACACACACACACACACACACACTAGAAAATGAAAACGACGACGAAAAAGATTTGAGAAAAAAAAGAAGACCAGCAGCAATAATTTGTTCAAAACAAAAGACAGGGAATGAATCCGTTTTTCGTGCAGAATTCAAAATCTCTCTCTCTTTCGTATTCGTCTTCGCCTACGCTCACAAGAACACAGCATAATATTATTACATATGTACACACAAAGAGACAGAGATGTACAAAATACAAAATTCAAAATACAAGCAACTAGCACAGTCACATGTGTCTATTTAAAACATACATATAAATATGTGCATGTACATTTTGGATAGTTTTCCACACATCCACATCCATCCATCTACTTACTTACTCTGCCAGTCAACCAAATACATAAACACAGCAGATTTCTGTATTTTCCGTACAAATAACACAAATGACAGTGAACAGCGAACAGTGGAAGTGACGGAGAAAAAACGACAAGAAGAGTAACGACACATATGATGAAGTTTTACAAATTACAGACAAATAATACACAAGCTGAGAATTAGAATTAGACTCAGAATCGAAATTCAAATAGAACAAAGTCAGAGGCAAAAAAGTACAAGTAGCGAAAAAAAAAAACAAGTCACAGAAAAATAAAGAGAATAATAAAATAGGAATCCTATGTATTGTTTTGTATCTTGTGTATGATAATCTTGAAACTTGAAACAGCAAGAAGAACAATGCTTTATATTTTTATTAGTACATACTAGAAATAGTATAGTATTTTTTTATTTATCTTCTGTCCTCTTCCTTTTGTTTTTTATGTTTTCCTATATTCTGATTATTATTAATACTCGTGATTTTTTTTCTAATTTCTGGGTTTCCACACGTATTTATACGATTTATATTATTATCACTCTCCGTCTGTCTCTCGTTCTTTTTTATTTTTTCATTCATCGTAAATATACTGTGTACTGTTTACTGCTACATGTCCAATGTCCAATGTACAATATACATATCAAGTCATGATTTGATACCCCGTTTAATCGTTCAATGCACAAAGCACTAGATAGTTGATAGTAGATAGATTATTATGTATTATGTATAATGTGTATCACATTACCTGTTCTCTGTTCTTTCTGTTTCTCTTGTTCTTGATGAGTTGAGCTTTGAGCTCAAGTGTGAAACAGTTGGTTCATTTTCATTCTCATGTAAATTCAAGTTCATACATAATGGACACGTTTAAATTTACATTATTTTGTACCTGTTTATAGACAAAGTTGATGGGGTTTACGCTGTACACTTTACACACACAAGTCTTTATACTTTATACACATTACAAATTACATTCATACAAAGCAAAGAAAGAAAGAAAGAAACTTGGTTCGTTTGCCCCACGAATACTTGTAGCCGTGACATTTGTCTTGTCTTTTGCTGTGGTGCCTGGCATATGATGTGTGTTTTGAGTTTTGAGTCTTTTTTAGTAGTATAATTGTAGGTGCTTTTCCTATTGAATTTAATCTTTTAAACTACTGATTTGTGATTCGTATGTAAATACTAATCACTAATAATAAAAAGAGTATTTTATTTACCTTTGAATAATCAAGAATGAATAAACTATAGAATTTGCACCCATGCCATGCAATAATACTTTGTGTCCAATTCTATTTTTCCTTTCTTCTTCTTGTATCTATTGTGAGTTTTAATTTTGGCGTAAACATTAAGCTGTTAACCGGAAGAAGCTTAAATTTTCCTACACATATAAGTTTTAGGTACTTTTAAAAAACTGAATGTATAAAATACATGTGATTACTACTACTGTATATTTTGTATTGTAAATTGTACATTGTGGATTGGATTTGGATTCTGCTCCGTGTTTACAGTCTTTAAAAGTAAATAAAATATTCAATTATATATTTTCAAATTAAATTACACGGAATCAAATCAAATGAAATATAATCGAATCAAGCAACCATGACACGGAACAAAGTACACAGTACACAAAGTACGTTGCAAATTGCAGAGTGTATCTATAATCTATAGCCAATGTTCACAATTCACAATATACACATATAAAAAGTATTGCAATGTACAATGAACAGTGTACAACACATTACAGCTAATCTCAAGAAAGCTTTGAATCCATTAAATTGCTTTATTGTCAATCCTCAATTGTGAATGAGTTAATAAGCTGAGTGAGTGGTGAGGGAAATAGATACAGAATACAGAGTATTGAAATTTTAAATAATTGGCTTGAGTTTTGATTAAAATGGAAGAATTACATGAATTAACGTGAATAATAAAGAATGATGATCATCCTGCCAACTGACTACAAAATACCAAATACAAAATTCAGGATACACAATACAGACTGAAATGTACTTCACTGTACTATGAATTTATGCATGTATAAGAAAGCAAGAGCAAAAAAAGGAGAAAGAAAGAAAGAAAGAGGAATCATATGGATTTGGAATAAAATAAAATAAAAGTTTACTTCATGAGGAGTTTATTGATAGAGATTTTTTCCTTGTCTCTCACTCTCTTATATTCCGAGTTGGGAAAAAAACCCCTGGGATAAACTGTCATCTACCCCGTGGGGCTTTGACATTGATCCAAGGGTTCATCTCTCTCCACTACACTATATACCGTCTAATCTATACTCTATGCACTATGTTTTTTATTCCATGTACAGTAGCTATCTTTCTCCTGTATTCCTGTGTATTCCTATGTATTCCTGTACCAATAACACTTTTACTCCGTCTCCAACTGCATCTACATCTATATCTGCATGTACATCTCCAGAACAGCAGGCAGGAGGAGCGGAGAGTTATCTATCCATCTATTCATCTATCTATTATGTGTACACGGGGAAAATTTCCCAATTCTATCCATTTTATCCAATTAGCTGGTTAATTAGAAGGGTAATTAAGTCAACTTAGTCAACTTAGGCCTCACTGATACTGATTGATACATCATTTACATGTTTATTGAGTTACCGTCTCCCACTTTCATATGTACAATGTACATGTACTACCCGTTCCTGCACTGTGTACTGTACTCTGCTCTGTATTGCTCTGCTGTTTACATGTACATAATCCTTCTCTTTCTTCATTCTCCTTCCTCCTTCTTTCCTTACACTCGGATACCCACAATGTATACACACGTCCGCCGTCCTCTCTCTCTTTCACTTCTACAAACAACAGGGTGTACACACTGTACACTGTACATTATAGCTATCTGTATTACATTTTATTTTCCCTTCACTCATTCACTCACCCTGTGCTTCAACTTCCTCGTGTACAATAAATAGATATGCATGTACAATGTACATGTTTATCTGTATGTATACAACTTAAAACATACAGTCTGCAGTACACAACTCTCGGGAATCAAAAGGGGAAATCTTATGTACCTTCCTATTATCTATTATCCCTTCCGACTAGTTTCAGTCACAGTGTACAAATAACAGGAACGACGTATCACAATTTCAAACCACTATTGAATATCATTCACTCACTCACTCACTCTTTGCTCATTCACACATGCAGACAGGCAAACAATGTGCATGGAAACTGAAACTGATATGGATACGACAAAACACTGTCTATGTATAGTCGATAGTCGAGAATCGAGAAGCCGCCGCGTTGATATCATGTCAAGCTCAAGTATATGCAACATACAGTGTACAGTATATAGTATGCCTATACTTTTTGTTGTTTAAAGACAGATACAGATACACCAGCGCCCACCGCTCTTCACCCTCATTTACAATTACAATTTACTCCTGTACAAGTACATGGGTATTGCACACTATAATAAAGGTTCATGCAAAGGACCTTGCTCGAAATGTATTTTACCGTGGACTGTGGAGAATATTGTAAATAGAGAATGGAGAATGGAGAACAGAGTTTCTTGCCCTAGTCCCGTTATTAAACTAAACTTGCACGGGATGGATTGGATTGCATTCAATTCAAGTGTCTTCATTCTTCATGTTCCAAATCCCAATTTACTATACATAGTGTAGATATATTATTATCATCATCTTGTTCCTCATTTCACATGAACCATTCTTCATGTACACTGTAAACCGTAGAGAGAAGAGGGTGTGATTACATGAATATTGAATACATTTAATAGAGTTATAGTGTGAAATACTCTGTACTTATGACTTACCCTATTTTGTATTTTGTAGAATGCAGAGGGTGTTTGTTGTACAATGGAGAGTTTCTGAGAGTGAGTCAACTGTCAACTGTAAATATGATGATGATTATGAAGATGTGTGTAAACATTGAATATTGAAGTTCAGAGGAGGAGGAGGACAAGACTTAAAATGGCAAGTTCAGAATTCCAAATTGAAAATTAAATAACAAAAGCCTAACATAAAAAATCAAGAATTCGTAATATAAAATATAAGTATACCTCTTCAAATTCAAGGGAATACTATTATTATATGATACATGATACAAAATGGTTTTGCTTTGCATTTACATGAATTTCATAATAATTTGAATAATCATATGTAATTTTTAAACTAGATATTATTCACTTAGTATTATGTCGTTTAAATTGCCACTTTTTCTTTTCAAATCTGCCATTTATCACGACAGTCGTACAGAGTACAAAACCAGAGCCAGAGGCAGAACTTTAGTTATTATTATTAAATGCCTAGTTCCAAAAGTGTCGTGTAAAAGTTCAACTTATTGGGGACAAGTTTGAAGTATGGACTGTGTTATTACTTATTACACACATTTTTTATATTACTACAATGATTACAGCATTATTACACTCTATTGTAAATTTGACACATTCTTCATCTGTTATGAGCACATGTACACTGTACATGGTAAACGCATAAAGTTATACACGTATCATAAAAATAAAAGATCGAGATAGAACGTGACAAATATCTAGAGACTCAAGAGTCAAGAGTCAAAAGTTTACAGAGTCAGTTTTTATAACTTTGGTAATGATAAAAAGTCCTTCAAAAGGTATAAAAGACGTACAATGTACAGTATGTACATGTGTATGCTGGACAGAGGTCTGGATTTTGGATTCTGGATGCTGGATTCAAATCGGAATCAAAATCTCAATCTCAACCTTAACCTGAATCTTTAAGAGAGGAAGAATAGGAGAAAAAAAATAGTGTGTCTAGTGTCTAGTATCTTCATGTGTGTTGGATGCATACATTATTATTGAAGAATGTGACAGTATTAAATGATTATGGATGGACATTGCACTGCACTGCATTGCATTGTATTGATGTTGAATCTTTGAATCGTTGACTGGTTTTAGTGGTTAGTTAAAGTAGTTGTGGTGATTGGTGTTTGGTGGTAGTTGTTTGTTGATGGTGTTTTGGAAGTTGTCGAGCTGGGTGCAAGTCTCACTATCAACTATCACACATGAAGAATGTAATAATAATATAATATGTAATTCTTACATGAAGTCGGAGTAAAAGTCGAATTCGAATTCGAAGTTGGAATCGAAGCTGGAACCACATTACAGTTTCTGTAATGTTGATATAAAATCCCGATATCGATAATATTTTTCTCCTGTGGACTAAAGACAATGCCTAACGTGTAAAATATATAAAGTAGGCACAATAAATATCCAGATAAAAATGGTTCCCCTTTTTTATATTATATAATCCTATATGTAATGATGATGACTATAACTATGACTATGATTCTTCATCATCGTCTTGGTTTTGGTTTTGGTTTTCGTCTCTCGTCCTCTTGATACTGATATTAGTATTAGTATTGGTGTGGGTCTCTATTTTTTCTCGTTTTTGTCGTCATTTGGGAAAGAGGTATAGAGGTATAGATGAGAAAAGAATTGAAATGATTGAGATGCTGGAATTCTCCTAAAGAAAAGAACAAGGAAAGTATACAGAAGAGAAATAAAGAGAAGGAGAAAGATGGTAGATGAGGGCGAGACGGAACACACGAGTGATTTATGCAACACATTAAATGCATTGATGAGACGGATTGAATCAACGGTGATTTATATACTTTATACCTTCTGCGGGAGTATTATATTATGTCGCTCTCCGTTGACAAATGTCTAGATAAGGCATTATACATTATGGCCTCAACTTCTTTCCTCCAACTATTCTCTCTCTCTTTCTTCTAGAATCTAAACATTCCCTATTACTAATATTCTCTATATTAAATCTACACACAAACACAAACACATTGTGTATTACACATTTGTTATAGATATTACGATACATGTAGCTTCAAGCTTCAGTATTCAGTAATAATATAAGAAGTAATACGAATACGTATAAATATTGGAGATACTCCATGCTGAATACTGGCAGCTAGCACATTTCGATTTCCCATAATAAATGTATGAACGGGTATTTTCTTTTCACCTATCCTTGTACAAAATATATATAGGTAAAGGCTATTAGCTATTAGCTATTAGTGTCTCTCTATAATGATGGATGCACACATTTAAACTATTTTATATCTTTTATTTGAAATTCGTACCATCAAGTATATTATAGAGTATGGAATATGAAACTAGCTTTTCCGAGTGTAAGATATTTTCACTGGTTTTTTTGAAAAATATGTCGTCAAATCATTACGTTTCATTACGACCACGACCACATTCCCATAGTTGTAGTCGTAGTCGTAATCGTAGTCAAAAGTTATAGAGATACTCTCATAGTCATAATAATATACTGATGAGAGTTTGGATTTGGATGTGGATGTTTGTTGAGAGTGGAGGTTTTTGTACGTGTAGCTATGTTCAGTGTTCAACGAGGGCTATTTATTTCCATGATGGTTTTTCTTTTGGGACGTGTCATTATTCCTTCTCTCTCTCTCCCTTTCTTTTCTCTCCTCTCTCTCTTTCTTCTAATAAGCCAAGCACGCAGTCATTATGGCATCAAGACAATGATGATTTTGATTTCCTCCTTTTCTCTCTATACTCAAGGCTCCAGTACAGTACTATACACGTACAGAGTATGTATGTGTTATATAAAATACAAAAAACACTATGTATAATAATATATTATAAAAGATATACGATTTACGATTGCTCAACAAAAATGTCACTGAGGAGTTTAAGATTAGACTTGGGGAAATAAAAATACCTTAATGTAATTATTTTAGCAACAAAGTTGATAACATTGGAAAAGTATCTAATAATAATATCTGTATTCTGTATACAGAATACAGAAGAAAGAGGGTGAGATGGCATGGTAAAATGTTTGAATTTTTCAATCTCTTCTCTTCTCCGGCTGTATGAAGTTTGTAGTTTTGGAGTTTTGAGTACGTAGCATGCATGTAGTGTGTAGTTTGGAGCATGGACATTTGTTTGCAAGTGAACCCGTAAAGTGACTGGAGTTATGGAGTGTGTTTGTGTCAATTGGAAATTTTGTACATAAATTGTTGCAACTGCATTTAACAACAAGTAAAGAGAAAGAAAGACAGAGAGAGAGAGAGGGACTTGAGAGTGTCTTTGAACATAACGTATGTGTACATTTAAAGGTATAATTGTCAAGTGGTGTGGATGGATGAGAGTTTGAGATGGAAATGAGTACATGTATGTATATTGTGTACTGTGTACATTTGGATTTGGATTTGGTTGTGGATTGTGAATGTGAATGTGAATGTAGATTTGGATTCAAAGAGAAATTCAAATGAAGAGGAATAACAGATAAAACGTGGCATTTGAAATTTGTGTGCATGAGTATTCCAACTACACATTACACATTGTATATTAAGTGAGTACTTGTGATGTTCAATATATGAGAATGACGATGAGTCTATGATGATGAGGATCAGCGCATGTACATTGTACAAAGTATCAGAGTATCAGAGTATTTTGAACACGTAGGTAATACACACTACAGATATAGTACAAAAAGTACAAAATATACAAAATATACAAAGTAAATAATATACAAAATACACCATATTACAGAATGCATGCATACATTTATAAATCTAGTATCACTACACCTTTATTAACTACAGTTAGACATACTAAGATTGCATAGATAAATACACTGTACACACTGTAGATTGTACATAGTTATACTTATTGAACGACTATGAAAGTCACCGAGTCGATCAAGCATTTGAAATTTCAAGTTGTAACGAGAATGAGAGGTTATTAACGAGAAAGTGAGAAAGGAAATAAAAACAAGAGGGTACATGAAATAAAGAAGCATTGCATACATGTTCTATGCTAGATGTTAGATGCCTAACAAATGTATAACAGATGTTAAAACTTGTACATGAATATATCTAGATTCTAGATTTATAGGTAGTCCTGGGCAAAGTTTGAAAAATTTTTAACTGACATTTAAATACATTTTCAAATAATCTCAAACATTTTATTATTAGTTTTTACCTGTGTACATCATACTTAGAACTCTTTCTTTTTTGTTAATTTTAACCAGTCGCCCTCTTTTTAATTTGTATATCTGTTTAGCTGTAACCGGTGACCGGTAATATTGTTTATTATCATCTATCAACACATTTTTCAGAATTAAGAAAATAGATGAAAAGATGAAAAGAAAGTTGGAATTGTGATAGTACATGTTTAATAATACAACAGGATCCATGATTCACAACACAGTACTTTTTTTACCTATAATTTAACGCATAAAAGTAAATGTCAACTTGAGAATTATTCTAATTCAAACGGACAATACGTAATAGTTAATATTACGTAGGACGTACTTGTTACTTTTTAGACAGAGTGAGAATGAGACTTGATCTTCTCACTCTTCTGTTCTTATATATTATGTAAATGTGTGTCTATAGTGTCCAGTTTAAAATACTTGGTACGATGTGTGCATCTAAAATCTACATAATATATTATTGTATATTGTATACACTGTAAACACTGTGTGTTAATAGTTTAATATCCTCAAATGTGTGACTTGTTTTGTTTTTATTTTTACGTTTACGTTTACGTTGGTTTTTTTGTTATCATGTGTATATTATATTATGTATTATGTGTGTGCCTGTATTAAGAAGAGGACGAGGAGGACGTGTACGTGAAGAACATTAATACTCTGGTCTCTGGTCAGAAACTTGGCCATTAGATCCTTCAGTGTTGACAACAAGGAGACGGACTTCTCTTTCTCTCTTTTTCTCTGTTTCATTTTCATTTCTCTATATAGCCATATAAAACAAAGCAGAGAAAGAGAGCTTGATTTCTGGTCCAAGTTTCTGTTGTTGTTGTTGTTGTTATTTCTTGTATGATGATAGGACGAGAGGGACATCACACATACATAATACATAATACATGCTTGTCTACATAATATATGAAGAAAATAGATAGATAATATGAATGTGGACTGGAAATAAGAAAAGAAGAAGAGGACGACGACTATTATGTATTTGTGTATGTGTGGAGGAAAAAAAGGAAACACAAGGCAATTTTATCAGATCGGTCATATCAATAATTCAACCCGACAACTCAACATGGTTTTAAGTTTTTCAGAGTGAAGAGATGGGATGCCGATGATTCGGCTCTTGATTCTTCTTATATTCTTTTTCTTAGTCTTCTCCAGTTTTCACCATTCTCTTGCATATATATAAACAAAAACGTACACACTAAACACTACACACGCCCTTCCCCACATTTCCTAAATCCTAAATAGATGAATATAATGTATGATAATAATATGTACTTGATGCATATAATATTTATTTGTATTTATATATTATATATTGTGTATTATATATCCTTTTTTTTATTTATAATTTTCTATTTCTCAAGTCTCCTCATCATTATCATCATCTTGATGTATTTACCATTTAACATAAAACTTACGACTTTTGTCCATCGTCCATAGTCCATAGTCCGTAGCATAAGAATAACAATATCATGTGTTTTCTGTTTCTAGTTTCTAGATATTTGTATTGGAATATCCATGTGGTCAAAATTGTAGAAAGCAATTTAAATAGTATATCTACTCTCTCACAAAATACACAAAACACAAAACAGACAACACTAAAAATACTATACTCTCTTTCTCCTTTTTAGAATATTGTACGTTTTTATGTGTGTGTGTGTGTGTGTGTGTGTGTGTATCACACAATGGATTTTATATCTTGTATCATACATAAATAAATAAATATATTGTACGGTGTACGATAGATGGATATATGTACTTATGGTAATTACTAACAAGTTGCCGTCACAGTTTCCCTTCTTCACCTTTTTGAAACATGTCTCATGTCTAATATCTGTACATATGTGTATAATGTATATGTTTGGATGTGTGTAAAATTTAATGTTGACTATAAGAACAATAAACATGGGCAAGTCATCACCGAGGTCTTTTGTCTCCAATGAAATTTCAAACTAATATAATATAAATTCAAAGCGACAACTTTTTATACATGTAATATTAAATTATCTGTACATACAGATATTTACAGGTTCCAGGTTCCAGAATCCGGAATGAGGTAAGAGAAAGAAAGAAGAAAAAAATAAATAAGAAGAAGAAAACGAGAGACGCGGTAGAATTGAGAATGGAGAATGGAGAACGTATACACATAATCGTTTGGAGCTGATTAATGACTGCCGTCAATACAACAACACCACATTTTCCAAATATTCCTCCAGTAATTTCTATACTTTGCACGTTTAATATTTCCTCTTCATCCTCTTTATATATTATATTATATAAACTTACTACAATGTACAATGTACAGGTTGTCCATTTCGTATCTTTTTTTGGCTTTTTTATCTGTCGTCTATAATACTTCATTCCAAAGCATGGCAACTCCTTTTTTTCTTTCTTTCTTTACTTTTCTTGGCTGTCGTTATTACTTTTTCTTTCCTCTCGTCTCCTTCTCGTCCTCATTCTAAATGACCATGTCTCAACACTCAACACTCAACACGTTTGTGGTTTGTGTACATTGTACATCTTTTCCTAGTTGTTTATACTTTATACTTGTTTTAATTTTTCGTTTTTGTTTTTATTTTCATTTTTTTTGTCCCCCGTTCCTCATTCTCCAATCTCCATTCTCGTAATTTTACATTTTACAACTTTGACTTCATACCATATTATATATTATATATTATCATGCTTTATACTTACTTTGGTCCGTCTTTGGTCTTTTTGGTCTTTGTACAGTAATTTAATAGTGAATTGTAAAAATAAAATTATATTATGGAGATTAGAAATGAACGAGGACACAAGAGCAGAACACTGACGCTCTTTTTTTGTCTTCAAGATCCAAGATCCAAGATGATCTCGGATCTCAATTCTCAGCGCAATGAATGCATGATATAACTGTACAGAAAGCTATAAGCTTTATAAGAAGGTAAGAAGATAGTTATTTTTATTTATTTTATTTTTATTTTTATTTTTAATAGACGTCTTTGTGACGCGTCGAGAGCATGAAAAGAAGTATAAAAATAATAGAAAAAAACAGAGGAATGAATGAATCAAGTTGATATAATATAATATATGATATATGATCCACAAAATATAAACACGTAGTTAAAATGAGCATTTAAAACAGTGAGAATATAATAAGAAGAAAGTGGAAGAGAAGGGAGGCGAGACTTTGTCGTTTTGTGTCTAGTGTCTAGTGTATCTAGTGTCTAGCGTCTACTGTCTCTGTCACCGAGTCAGACTATTATAGTATGATAAATTAGATGAGATATTATGAGTGCTCATCGTATTACACATGACACATACAGAAAGAGAAAGAAAAAAAGAAAGAAAACAATAATATTTGATAGTAGAAAAGAGAAGGAGATCAAAAAGATGAAGAAAAGAAGAAGGATGATAATGATGATTATGATGAGAATAAGAATGAAAAAGGTGGGTTTTCTCTCCACGTACTTTTTACTTTTTACACTACTCACTTAATACTTTTTAACTTCTTGATGTTGAATGTTGATGATGAGAGAGTCAGCCGGCGGCTGAAAAACTGTGGAGAAGAAAAGAGAGATCCATATCATCATCATCCACATCAAGGGAGTTGAACATTTCAATACATACATAGTACATAGTGTGAGAAGGTATAAGAATAATGGAGAAGAAAGAATAGGAAAAGAAAAAAGAAGGAGGTAAAGCAACTCTTCTATCTTTATCTACGTACATATTACATCCAGTGCATACAAATCAACAGAAAGCGGGAAAAGAATAGAGTTGGCGTATCTAGTGTCTAGTATCTCGGTTCTACCTAAGTGAGTCACTTGTGAGTTGTGAGTGTACAGTGAGTGAAAAGGAGGGAGAGTGAGATATGCGGATTCACCTGATGAGTCCTGAGCGGGATAGAGTTAAGCTTCACACCTGAAAATCCATGGGTGGTCAGTGAGAACGCCTCTTTAACTAGGTGCTATATAATGCCTCCAATCATAACTTGAAATATTTATCCTCTCTTGAATATCGATTAGATGGATGAGCTCGCTCGTTTCCTTGTTTTTCCTCACTCCCTCAACCCCTACTCTATTCTACTCTCTTCTATGTATCTTCTATCTTCTATCCATCCATCCATCTCAACACATGAACAAAACACAGAGAGCAGAGAACCGAGAACCGAGTTGAGAGTCGAGTCAGTTTGTCTTATCACATTTAAACATCTCTGATGTTGTGCTCTGCACAAGTATATTATACATGTATACATAATACAGTTTAAAAGTTTAGTCCATAGTCCGTCCATCCATCCAACCAAATATCTATGTGTATCTATAATCTATGTGTGGATCGGAAAATCCATGTCTCCATGATTTTATAAAATATGTATACATGTTTACATAGCATGTTTATATTAGATTTCAGTCAGCCCTTCCCCTTCCCAATCAAAGCACAATCAACCATTTCAACCATTTATATTGAGCTATCTTATCCACATGTCCATCTCTCATATGTATATTGTATTTTAACATGGACAATCCTCTCGCCCAATATCTCGCCTGCCTTTAATGTTCAACGTGTTGTGCCATTTACCCTTGTGTTTTCTTTCTCTTTTGTCTCTCTCCATTCTCCATTCCCAATTCCCAATTCTCCATTCTCAATCCTCAATCCTCAATGTGTGTGTGCCAGGTGATAAAGGGAAAATATTATAACAAGTCATGTTAAATTATAAGCACCCTCACTTTTCATATTTTTTCCAGTTTATCTTTTGTAATCCTCTCTACCTCTCTCTCTGTACTGTCTCTCATATTATCATCATCATCATCATTATATTATTATTATTACATGGTTGAAAGTGGGAAACTGTAGGAAAATTTCCTTAGTTCCCTTTGATTTTTTCTTGGTGATCCTTTTTCTCAAGTCTTATATATAGACTGTAGACTGTACACTGTACACTGTACCTATTACAATGCACAATGCAATACAATAATACAATAATGCATCTATACATCGATACCTCCATTTATTTATTACTCTGTAATATCTGTTTGAGGACAATGGGAAACTTATTTACGACTATTTGTACAGTAAGTATTCTTTGAAATAATATATATAGAGAGTAGATAGAGAGAGAGCGTACAAATATAGATAGATACCTATAGATAAATGGACGGGCATTATTCTAAGCCATAGTATATAAACTATAAGTAATACGAGGGTAAGATGGGAGATGAATAGAAGATGATGTACAGATATATAATATATTTTATAATAATTTTACGTCCAACTGTCTCTAAGTATCCCATTACATTACATTTGTCTATAGATTTTTCCTGGACACATTTCTTTTTCTTGCCTTTTTTCTTAGGTTATGTTATGTATTCTTTTCCCATACAACGTACAAGATACTTGTATGTAATATATGTAAGTATACAGTAGACGTAATACATATACATACATGCATAAGATAAGTGGACAAATTGTTTGAGTAAAAGTCCCTGAATTTTATGACCGCACTAAATTATCCATATTATTTTCCCAACTAGACAGATTTTCAAAACTGGAAACTATTACTATCTATTACAATTTACAATTTACAATAAGACTACTCTTTTATTTCTTTCCTTCTTTTCTTTTCCTCTTTATTTTCTTGTCATCTTGATATTTACTTGTGTTTGACTCTTGACTCTAGACTCTAGACTCTTGCCTTTATTTTTGAAAAGGTATAATATGACATTTTTCTTATGTTCTACGTTCCATTGTACTAGTAGAATAAAGCATGACAAAAAAGATACAATATTATTACTATTGTTACTATTATTATTACTGAATACTGAAGCTGGCTGCTGGCCATAGGTTTTTGCATGAGATTGTTCAATACTTTTATATATATTTTCTTTATTATCCTGTTGTATATTGTATACTGTACAGTATGTACTATGCCATGGTCCACGGTCCTAATAATAATCATATTATGATTAGAATTTGTAAATTTTATATAGGTACAGATTTTTTTGTTGTTTGAAAACGGAGATATAGATATAGATAGATAGATATTTTATATTTTTCCACTGTACCTTTTTCCTCTTTCTGGACCATTCATGTAGAACTTGTATATGTTGTATGTACATGAAAAGTTGTTGTCCTCCTTTATCTTGCTTGTTGTACTCTTGTAAACTTTGTCCAGCTTATTAATTTTTATGATACACCCGTTTTACAGTTCTAGATAAATATGACACGTGAAACATCAAGTATCAAGTGTAATAAAATTATACATGTATAAATAAATAAATAAATAATGTATGTATATATTATAAATATATTATGCAGTCATCGATATAAATATCAATATCTATATCTATAAACAAAAATACAAAATACCAATACAAACTCTTGACGCTTGACTGAAAATAATTTGTACTGCTCGTGTCAACGTAAATTCACGAGTAAACCGTAAAATCTAGAATGTATTGTAAATTGTAAGTATTATGTACACATGTGTATAACTTAATATACATAGAAGACCACGAGCTCTCTTGACTCTTGACCAATATTTTTATTGAGGGTGTACAACGTAAAATGTATACTGTACATATGTGTACCAAGCGAGCCAATCATTTTTCTTCCAACTTTCTACAAACTACAAATTTTACCAAGTAATAAAATATAAAGTATAAAATAGTTGAAGAAAAGGTACAAGTCAATAATAATAATATAATAGTACATTCTTATTTGTATATTGTATTCCATATGCCTTGTTAAATTTGATTTACAACCTTTGATTTGACGAGTTGAGGAAGTGACGTGTAATTTAATTTGTACTCACTAACTAACTACTAACTATACACATGTGTTTATGTAGTGTGAAGCCTATCAATACCAAAATCAATTTCAGTACAAGTATAAATATAATAAGGGTTTTATTTCATACGAGTCCAAAATATTTTGATCACACCAACAAAACAAGAACAAATTAACGGCAGTGACAATCAAAAATCAAAATAGAGTCAAAATAACAAAATAACATATGAAATACAAAGCACAATACAATATGTTCCTTTGATTTGATTTAAATAATCCCATTTCTTCATTTGTCAGCAGTCAGCAGTCAAGTGAAAAGGGAATAGCTTGCCGCTTACAGTTTGTAGTTTGTAGGTACGAAATATTTAAAAAGCTGTCATCAGTTTTGGTTTAGGATGAACATATGAAAGGAAAGGGGAATTTGTTTTAATATTAATAGTTAATAGTGCATATTGTATGAAAATATGTCGAATGTCCATTACTCCCGTTTCATAATAAATTGAACTCACAAGCTATATCAAAAGTTATCATGTAGAAAAAATACAAAAGGAAAAATGTTGATAGTTGATAGTAGTTCAAGGAATGGAAAATAGCATGATATTATTATTGGGATTGTTCAGAGACGAAATTAAAATGCCAAGTTGGATTGAATGTGATAGTTGCCTTATTTTTTCATGCGTTGACATGTAAACGATTTGGAATCGGACAATAAAAAATATTTCTCATTCTCTAGCATCACTTAAGGTGATCTACATAATATATAATATAATATCCTATATTTTAGTATGTGTAATGTGAAGGTATGCATGTATGTAAGTTGAAGTTATTTTTATTACATTTTGAGTTGGTCAAACCATTTTTTGTGGGAATGGACAGGACACATGTAACTTTTTTTAGGTATGATTTCTCCATCACAATGCAGTACATTATTTATAGTATCAAGTATGTAGTATGTATGAACACAAAGACAACTTGGAATGAGACTCATCGATGATACACATATTTTTTTCTTGATGCCCTCCGGAGCCAACCTGCTAGAATCTAGAATGAATGACAAAGGTACGGAAATGTTCATATCGATATTATGTTTTGTGATTGGAATTCAAAAATTAATCCAAGGACTTTTTGTACTCATATGACTTTACATTATGCATTAGTGTACATATTAAATGTGTGCATTAATAACAGACATCTGAATTCCAAATAATATCCAACATCCAGTATCCAGGTGGTGATATTAAAAGCTCACATGTAGGAAAATACCACAACGCTCAGCCCTCAGTTCAGTTTGAGATGGATAAAGTCTCAAATCAAACAAAAGAGTTGTTTCCCCAAATACCAAACGCCAAATCATTCTGAGGATCCTGTATTTAACAAAATGTGAATGATGGTGTGAAATATCAAATTAAAAATGTTCCAATAAAAAAAACAACGGCAGTTCATATTTCATATCATAGATCAATTCACTCATACTAAAAAACATTATGTATAACTCATTTGAAAAATTGTCCTGTCATATTTTTTGAAAAGCTAATATTTAGAAGCTTTATGTAATGAACCTCATGGGGCTTTCATATTTTCGGATTCTTGTGTTATGTACAAAATGTGGCTGATATCTTTTTAAATTATCTTCATTTGTTTTAATAAAACCACCAGAAAAAAACAAAAAACAGAAAAATTAACATCTTGTCGTATGGAAATGCATGAAAATTCATGTATGTGCAACATCATAAAAACAATACAAATACAATACACTACATTAGAAGACAAAATTTAGACTACACAGAGAAGAATCGGAGGTTGGAGGTGTTAAAGATTTCAACACAAGACAGGCTGGCAGACAAATGAAAACAAAAACAAAAATGTGAGCATAAAATAGATCAGAGAGCGACAGAGAACAAGCCGAGAAACATTACAGATGTATATGAGTATTTGAGTATAATAATACAACTGAGAACTAAGCCATTCAAATTATGTACAATGTACAATATACACACATGTTCAGGTTATACAGCTAGTTTATGCATTGTCTATCGTTTAGTGACTTTTCTTTCTTACATTGGATGTTGGATGTACGATGTAAGCATAATAGATGTAGATGATGGAACATAAACTGCATGCGATATCTACTCGCTAAAACACAATGTACAATGTACAATGTACAATTTATAGAATCAAAGTTGAAATTCCGAATCATGTTCAACATTTCTTTATTTCTCTTTCTTCTTTCTCGTCCTCTCATCTTGAAAAGAATAATATAATATAAATAGCAATGATAATGATAACAGTGGAAAGATAGAAATGATTCCTTACTTTACCGTCTCATAGCTCATATAGATCATATAGCTCATAGACAATGCACAAAATACAATAAATACAATAAGATCCACTCAAAAGTACAGCATTTACAATTTAAGACATTAGTCACAATAAAATCCTCTGTACTTTGTACTTTATATTTTGTATACTGTGGCAGTTTGGTATAGTTGATAGTTGATACTCCCTCCTAAACTCTGCAGTCTACAGTCTACATCATGCTGGACGGAACAATGCTCAAAAACCATAGGATAATGCACCGATTGTTCAAAAATGTTTCCCATTACAAATCCAATTCAACAATGTAGAAAAATTTTCTTTCCTACACATAAAACATCAAACATAAAAAAAGTATGTAAAATAATATAGAATACATAGAATATCTTTCTACTCACACCTCACAGCTTTTAAACTCTTAACTCTTCACTCACACAACACAATGAAAAATATGTACAATGTACAATGTAAAAAGCTAATCGTGCAAGTTATACATTACATGGATAAAATATAAAATATAAGTGTACGTGTGAATGTCTAAATTTTCCGCTAGTACCACAGTCTACAGTATACATAAAAATTGTGCACAATAGTTGAACTAAATTCCGTGTATTATATTTTTTCTGTATTTTATGAAACTTTTTTTTTCTTTCTCAGATATTCTATATTCTACATCATCTAAACACAACAATCATATTGGATAATCATGTACATAATACATATATCGATATGGAGATAATAGTTAATATAGAGATTTTTTTTCATTGTAATATATAATATATCTTTATGCTTCTGTTTTCTGTTTTGACTATATTAGATGGATGGATAGACAGAGAGAGCAGAAAGTATTGGATGGATGATATTGTCTGTCGACAAAATAATAAAAACAAAAACCAGTAGCAGTAGGAAAGAGCAGGAGGAATGACGTTGCAATTCTCATCACTGTCATGAGATAAATAATTCACGCTCAGATATCAACTCTGTATTCTATGTTTTTTTTATTCTTTTTTCTTCTTTGATTCCCTTTTTGGCTTTAACTTGCATATGTACAATACAATAGTATAGAGCATATTGTGTACAATGTAAAGTGTACAATCTAACCCTTCAAGGTTAAAAAATTTGGAAATTAATCCGTGAAATGACGAGACCAGAACAAGAGGAGGACCTTACACACAACACACAGCAGTCGCAGTCAAAATCATGCCATGCCATATCAAGCCAAACCAAGTCAAGCCAAGTCGAGTCGAGTCGAGTCAAGTCAAGTCAATGGATACATAATATTACAGTATACAATAAACATTACACAAAACAGAAAACAGACTGTCAGACTCCATAATATACTATGTACAATATAATATGTACATATGTATACAAACAGCATTTAGAATCTGTACTGTTGAAGATTGAGGGAAAAGAGTAAAGAGTGAGATGTGCAACTAGTTAGCTAGTTTTCCTTCCTCTATTCTCTATTCATATTTCATACACATTATTATTATTGGGAACGAGTGAGTGACAAGTCATCTGTTGATATCTGCTCCTGGATTTTTCCCCCCGGAGGATTTTAATTGGTCTCACTCGTTCACAAAACGCTCTCTGCCCCTTCAACAATCCACAATCCATCCTGTACATATAAATACATAAATACATGAACACATTATACACATTATGTAATGACTTTGTCCTCTTCTCTTTTTTCTTCTGCCTGTTGATTATAACTCTTTTTCTTCTTCTTAATAGATATTATATCAAAGCAAGTAACAAGTAACAATTCATAGAACCGAGCACAGAGTACAAAGTACAAAGTAGATCCTAAAAGAATGTATAATGGGAATTCTTGTAATAATAATATTGTGACGTGGATAATTCTGTATTCTGTGTTCTATATCTTTCATCTACATGTAGTATCTAGAATCTAGAATCTAGCCACTTGCATGAAAAATCTTTGTATGTACATATCTATTTGAAATTCAGACTGTTGACTGTTGATATCAGATACAGATAAATCGTGCATCGTGCATTGTATAGTCACCGAAGCTAATCATTGTGACTGACAATGACTTCTGCCTATGAAATCAAAAGGAATGAATTCAAATGAATATGCAACCCTTTCCCTTCATAATACGGTTACTTATTACTTGTACAATGTATTATGTCTATGTAGAAAAAACACATCCTCATGTGCATCCGTAACATGTACCATGTAAAAAAATGTAGCTCATTTAGATATTGTTATAATTATATTTTTTGTCTTTTCATTTTTATGTTTCATGTACTCTCAATTTTCCATGCTATGGATCACGGGCACACAATTCACAATTCACAAGGCACAAGGCGTTTCATATTATATCATATCACAAACTTTGACATTGAGATGAGAGTGGTAAAAGGGGAATTAAACCAGAATGACGAGCATAATATAATATGAAGTATCTAATAATATCTAGTATCTGAACATGTATTGTGTATTATCTATGTAACTATTAGAGTCCTTTTACTTTAAGAATATGAATAACATAATTTTTCAGTCAACACCAACAGTCAACAGGGAGGACAAATTACGTTTTACGTTTTACAAAGCAAAGATATTATACATTTTTGTCTTTATTATTCTTGTATTATTTTCCTGTGTACTTATTTCATCATTTGGAGTTTGGAATGTTTCCAAGGAAAAGGTGGTCAACATGGTGCATAACTAATTTGATTCTCTGGATTCAAATCCACTCCATGTGGCTCTTTGTGGCTTTGTGTGTGAGGGCTTGTTGTTGTGTGTGGGTGGCTTTTCTTCAAGATCCAGAATCCAGAATCCAAAATCCATGAATGAGAAAAGAAAGAGAGCTCCATAATTTTAATTAATATACAATATCCAGCGTACTATGTAATATGTAATGTCTAAAGTGTGTTATAAACCTTTTTTTACAATGTTATAATGTACATTTGATGTTTCGTGTATTTATTATGACTCTCATCTTGTTGCTCTCGTGTATTTTTCTTCCGACAAGCATGTCCAACACTATCTTTTTACTACATAGATTCCGACTCAGATACTAGATAAAACACAAAATACGAAATACATGCATAAAACAACTACATGTAGAACCTAGAATCCAGAATCTAGAATGTAGATCAATTTAAAGTTTAAAGTGTACTTGAATATTATGTTCTCATACACAGATGAGTTTGCACTTGAGTTTTAAACACTATTGAATCTATAATGTGTAAATAGAACTCAAGCACATGTGTACATGGACGAGATTGTGCAAAAGGGGAACTTTTTTTACACATGCAATATGCTTGTAAAATCCTACCCTCTCATTCATTTTTTAAGCCCAGACGTAACGAATAATAATACTATTCAAATAGTATAATATGTCTGCACATTGTGCATTGTACATAATGGTACATTTTACATGTTGGATGGTGAACATGAGCTAAATAAACAGATCTCCACGCTCACATTTACAGATATGTCATTTGACAAAGGGTAACTAGTTCCGTTTATCAGGATCGTTAGCTATTTACCATACAGTCAATATGCCATTCCATTATTACATTAAATGTCAACTTTGCTGTATTTGATTCGGACTTTTTCCAGTTCTGGGATGAGGATGAAGACGAGGATGAGAACGAGGACGAGGGATAATATTCAATCAAAGTACATGTATAATGTACAAACTATACAAAATAACGTCAAACATATAGATGAATAGATGTGGATTTTAAATAGATGAAGCTCTCGATCTCTCTTTTTCTCTTTCTCTTTTTCTCTCGGATCGTGATATGTGTAATGGTCGTGAAATAATGTATGCAAAATACTCTTGTTTTTCTTTCTTTCTCTCCCTCCGATTCATATATATGTTATGGATAAACTGAGACTGACTTGTCTGACTGAGAATGTACAAGAGAGAGAGGAAAAAGATGAGGAGTAAGGAACCGAGAAAGATTGAACAAACGGAGGAGAAAGGAAAAAGAAAAAGGGTTCTTCTTCTTCTTCTTTTTGCTGGCTTGATTTGGAAACTTTTTCCATGATCATGATGGTGATGGTTGACATAAACTTTAAAAAGTTTTCCACGACTTTTAGTTCTTATTTTTCTTCTAGTTTTGATTCTGATTCTGAATTTGAATCTGAATCTGCCTCGGCCTCAAAACTCTAATACTTACTTTTTCTTTTTCTTTCTCCTTCTTTCACTTCATACACTATTACTTTCCGAGTTGAAGTCACTACAGGATTTTGTTGGCGAGAAAATTGAATTTGCCTTCAAATATGACTATATATGAGTTGTCCCAAGGGATCATCCGCGTGTGTGTGTGTATTGTGTATGTGTGTGTTTGAAACTTTGACTGACTGGCTAGATTTTCATAGCTGAGGATTGAGGATTGAGGATTGAGGATCTATCCATATACCGAGCAAAGTACCCACACATTGACATGTACATTGTACAATGTAGAATGCAGAATGTCTGGGTAAAAGTAGTGAGTGAGTAGTGTGAATTGAATGTGCTGTAAAATCCCTGAAGACTGGATAAAAAGACTGACAGCTTGGAGTATGAAATGATATAGACACCACCAGTGAGTATTGAGCATTGAGGATTGAGCATGGAGTATGGAGTAGTGAATGGTGCGAGAACGACAAAGTCGCCGAAAGTGGATACGGGGTGCAGGGCCTTTTGTTGACATAGCTGTGACACTTTATATGAAAATGGACCATTTTCCACAAGTAAAAACGTCCTTTAAAATCCTAGTTAAAAATTTGAAGAATCTTTACACTCATTTAAAAAATAATAATTTTTTGTCCCAAACATTATTTTTTATTTTCAAAGTTGGGATTTTTATAATTCTTTATTTATTTTACAACTGAACTATTTTATATAAATTGGTCTGTTTTCTATTGAACAGTCACTTGACTTCGTTTGACTAGGACATCCACTCATCGTCACTCACTTTTCAAACTCAAACTCCAAACTCCAAACTTCCAACACCCCTAATAATAATAATAATAATAATAATACACGTCCTCACCTATTCTATTCTATTTCATTCTATTCCCTCTCTCTTCTCTCTACATATTTCTATTTTATATTGCCACTCACCACTCACTACTACCATTCACTATTCACCATATTCACCATCTCTTGGACTCAAAAGTTCCAGTTCCATTTCCATGCAGTCATTCATATGATATGTAATAATATTTTGTTGAATGTCTACTTTCCTTGAGAGATCATAGAGACCGAGAGGTTTTCTCTTTTTTTTGGTGGATAAATATAAAGTGATCTCACTCTCCCACTCGTTTCTTTTTCTTTCTGCACAGTACACAGTTTACAATTGTAAATGGGAAACAAGGAACAAGCGTTGAAATTATTGGTTGGTTTGAATTTTGAATGTGGAACGTGCCTTATGTACAACATAATAGAAAGGTCCCTGTTCAGTATATATCAATATAAGGAGGTTAGATGTATGCATTTAAGTAGTAAGTACGTTTGTTTGTGTACAAAGGGAAAAGTCGGCAAGCTTTGTTCCACTTCTGTCTATCTATACATATACAAACTACAAACTACTACATATATGTGTATGTATCTTTGTTTGACTCTCTCATGCCCTGCCCGCGAATCTGGATACTCAATGCTGGATTCTTCATTCTCCATTCTCCATTCTCGATTATCTCTCTGGCTGCGTCAATATAACTCTATTCAATTGAATATTACAACAAGGGAAACTCAATTCAATTCAACTCAATTTGAGGCTTACAATCGTATCTTTAGCTTTTTTTTTCATTTTATAATATATTTATCCCTTTCCCCATTCAAACATTCAAACACCCAAACATTCAAACACCCAAACATTCAAAAGTTTTACAGTGTGAGGGAGAGAAAACGGCGGAAACAGAAAAGAAACCAAAGCCGAAACCGAGATCAAGACCAAAACCAAGACCAAAGTTGAGACAGAAAAGGATTGTAGATTCTAAATAGAATGGGCTAAACGATACCCTTATGCTCCAAACTTGGAACTTGGATCTTGGAACTTGGATCTTGTGCAATGTGGAGTGTCCTTTAGGAATTTTAACCAATTTTAACCTCTTCTTTAATCATACAATAGAAATATTTAGATGTGTGCAAGGCGGTTTATTAGTACAATATGTACTATGTCTCACGTATTACAAAAAAACTATTTATTCCTTCGTCATGTGTAAACAGTAAACAGTAAACAGGATCCGATTTGCAGAATTTCCCATTCAGAATGTCGCCAGTCACCAACCAATGAAACATAAAGGAGGAAGATTATTGAAAATTCTTAGATTCTCAAGATTCCTCTATTTATTCCACTATTCGCCATCATTCTAGCATTTAATAAGATGTTTTCTCTGTATTTTGTATTCTGTATTTTTATTCTTTATTCCCATTTTAATTTACTATTTTACACAAATTTATTTCTCCTTTGTTATTTTTCATCTATTGAAATTGCTTTATTAGCCTTTCATCTCATGACTCTAAACTCCAGACTCAAGACTCAAGACTTAATACTCAATAAGCATCTTGAGTATTGAGTGAGAATTGAAAATCCCACTCTTTCTAATAACTAATTTCATTTACTACAAACTAAGAACTTTTATATAACTTAACAATTTATGTACATGACACAGAAGAAAGATGAATACATCAGAGATGAGACATTTTCAATTAAATTTTGTACATGGAAAGTTGAGGTTTTTGAGTAATGGCCAATGGCCAATGGGAAAATAGGCAATACGTAGGCATCAAAACGAAATACAGATAAAAAGGGGTTTTTATTTACACACGAAATTGATTACAGATGGACACTGGCGAAAATTGACGGTGAATAAATTGAGGATGGACTATGGAGGAAAAGTGTATAAAGTACTTATTTGGTAGAATATAAATGATTGTCCTTTGTCCTCAGATTTGTATATGTGAGCGTGTTTAAGAATGGTGTTTTTTGGGAGGATAGATAGAGAAGCCAAAACCCAACGGCTTAGCCTTTGAGTTTTGAGTCCTGAGTTCACTCAGTCCACAATCCAAATACTAGAGCTAGAACTAGAGTAGAAAAGCAAGGTAAAAGAGGGAAATTCTCAACTACTCAACTACACACATAGATCTAGAATCTAGATCTACACGTAGATCCAGAACCAGAGTATTTTGACCTAGAAACTTGGACGATCAATCGATTCACTGTAGAGGGAAAGAGTGAGAGAGTGAGTGAGTGTGAATTCAAATTCAACTACTTTGAATTTCCAATCTGGATTGTGTGGTGTGTGTGTGGCGTGGGGAGCTGGATATAAAAAATACGACAGGTTCCGTTTCACGAGACTCAATAAACTCAACAATACAAATACACATTACATATATCCTCTTTTGAATATGCACACATCTTTTGCACTGATATACTATTCACTATTCGCTTCTGCAAAGAGTGTGTATTGCAAATTGTACTGTCGTTTTTAGTTTGGTTTGTTTGTCTATTACTTCTTTCTGTCTTTCTTTTGAGGGTTGAATGTGGATTGGGTGCAGCTTAAATTACCTATTGGCGATCTCTTTCAGTTTTCAAATACCCAATGCTCACTGCTCACTGACAAGGGTTGATGTTCACAGCATGTTTTACATTTTACATACATTTGTTCAGTATACTATATACAAAATAAATACAATCATTTAAGTGTCCGCCTAAAAACTATCAGACATTTCGATTGAGACATCCGACTGAAAATGACAATGAGAATGAGTGACTCATCTTGTCTCATCGATATACTCTTTTTACTATGTTTTTATCTCACTCGAGCAGAAAGTCCAAAATTCCCGCTTGGTTTGCACATTTGTAATTAAATGAGAGCAGGAGGGTTCCGCCGATATTTGCACATTGCGAAACGTACCGTTCACTGTTCACCACAGACCTTGCAGAATTAAGACTTCTCTACACGTGTTCTCGAATAAATGCTAAAATGGTACAATAAATATACTAAATTAAACATTACTGATTATTTTTATCCACATTTCATAAAATTTTTTTTATATTTTCACTTTTTATATATTTACATCATAGTAAATTCGAAATGTTCCAAAAAATACATATAAACAAGTTAACAAAGTTTTTTTTCTTCAAATTTAATCTTAATCCTTCCTGTAAAATGTTTTCTAAAGTTCATCAGGTTAACTGCTTGAGCTTGGAAGTTGTAAAATAGTATGAGAAAGTCTTACATGTTATTAAGTATAGAATGCATATTTAGAGTAAAAGCGTATAGTCTAAGGTTTATCAGTATTTGGTATTTGGATTGGATTTCTATTTCCATTTGGACAAATGGTGCAATATGAAATGAAAAGTAGGGAAAGGAAGAGGAATCCGGAAAGTTATTACATATGAGGATATGTGAAGATTGAAGAGGTGCAACTGTAAATTGTACATATGTGTGTACATTTGAAGAGGAGCCTGGAAAATAAGTATAGGGAAACATTATGTGGGTTGTGGGTAGATTGAGGAGTGCACATGCATACATGTACATTGTACATACTCACATAACTTTGGAGGAGGAGGAAGAGGATTGAGGATGTGGAACTGAGAACTGAGAACTGAGAAGTCGTAGAGACAGACAGAGAGAGAAAGAAGGAGAGAAAGAGAGCTGAGTGAAATATGTCCAGCACTCTGGAGTAAATAATTTTGCAAAAAGCCAGAAAACGATGACGTGTTGTATAGCCCAAATCCCCAACCGCCATATCGTTCTCCTTATGATATCATAATTCTTATTTTCCCATTTCGCCTTCCCTCTACAATCTATCTGTAGTCTGTAGTCTGCAGTCTGTAGTAGCAGATGCCTTGTACCTACAACTACAACCACCACTACAAGTAGAACCTAGATACATTGATGAAGCTCAATCATACAATATATAAAATAGATATACAATATACAACATGTATGCCATACTTTCAAGTTTTACCATTACTTTTACTTGCACAAGAACATACATTTTTATGTTCAAATTTTTTCACTCTTATTCCGTCTTCCGTCCTCCGTCTTCCGATTGTATATCAAAGAATATTATATCATGTAGAATGTAGAATGTAGTACACACAGGAAAAAGACAGAGTAAAGAGAAAGCCTGATGCTGAAAACTGCATATGATACGATATGATACGATGAAGAAAAACCCATGTAGATAGAAATGTGGAAATGTGGAAATGTAGAAATGGGGAGTATCTTTTATGAGTGGCCTGGGAATGGATTTCATACATGTTATGTGTTCCACTACAGCTTGTTCATTTCCATTACATCTTCCTCGACACTTATGCTACTGTTCCTGTTCCTGTTGCTGGTGTCGGTGTTAGTGTTGTTGGTTTGGTTGGTTTGGTTGATATTACTCTTATGTACAAGCACTGGAGAGAAAAATATTATTCTCAAAACCATCAATGTATGGATGATTTCCTTGATATGTTTTTATGTCAAAAAAGTCTACACTATGATATTATGGCATGTGTACTATTCCCAATTTATTATTATGGACTCACACACATGTACAGAGTTTTACACTTGCAACTTTACTACAGCTACACACACACATATGAGGAATATGGAATATCTACGACTTTTGGTAAACGAATGTGGAATAAACTTTTGAAATTTTCACCATGTCTCTCCATAAATGTAAATTTACAATTTACGTTCTCCAAAACCCATCCCACGAACGAATGAACGAATGAAAGAAGGAACTAAAGAAGGAAGGAACGGGTGAAAAGGGAAGAAGAGGAATTTCTTTATTTTATTATCATTTCATTTTTCCACAACCTTCTCATTTCATTCCAGTTCCATGTTTCATGTTTCATGTTCCAAGTTCTATTCAAGTTCAACAAGGTTCCCTTGACACTAAATAAATGAAATGTGTACTATGAATTACAAAGTGCTTGTACATAAATGTTGTACATATTTTGGAAATGAGGGATTTAAAATTAAATTGAATTGAACCTTTAAATTGTGATGACGGATGATACAACTGTCTATTTTAAACTCCCATTTTTCACCCCGTAATAGATATTTGACAAAATAAGTACGCTGGTGTGGTGGGGAGAAGAACAGAGAGAGAACCATTGGTATTGACAAAGACACAGAGGTAGAGAGAAACAATAAAGAGAACATAAATGTGTTTGATCTATGACTTTGAACTACCAGTCCGAGGATTCATTTGATATCATTATGTTACATGTCCAATGTCCAACGTCGAATCTCGAATCTAGAGGTTTGACCTGACTTGAAAAGAAAAGGAAAAAGATGAAGAAAACAGAATCATGAGCTGGGATGATGGAAAAGAGAAAGAAAAAAAAGAAGGAAGAAAAATAGGGGGAAATCTTTTAATTGAACATTGAACGGACAAGCAACTTTGGACTTTAGAACTTGAATCTTGAATCTTGGATGTTAGACGTTGGACATTGAACATTGAACATTGGTTAAAAGTGTTGTCAAAAAGGAAGAAATCAATAGATTCCATGTTATGTTTTCCTCTTTGGAAAATCTCTCTCTCTCATTCCATTGTGACCATGTAGAATGTAGAATGTACATGTGCAATGTGCATCTATAGTTGGAACTTGAAGCGGACGTCACCGTGGCGTTTTCCTTTCTCTTTTCTCACATCCTTCCTTTGCGGCCATTATGGGAGATGATGGTGATGATTCTTGTGACTTGAAATAGTTTTTGACCATGTCATCTTTTCACAGAGCTCGCTTGATTTATCGGCATCGACATCGGCATCGGCATCGGCTCTCTCGTCTTTAGGACTCTCCAAAGATTTGAGGCTCTTCTCTCTTTTCTCTTTTTTCATTTTACTATACAGATCATATAAATTCTCACAGGAATATTAGTGACTCTCTTTCAGTTTCAATCTTTTTCCTGGCCTTTCCTGTTCCAGACTCCAAACTCCAGATTGTCAACATCAAGGCTGTAATCTGTAATATTATTTGGGACTTAGTATTACAGACATTCTGCCCGTGCAAAAAATATGATGTATTTATACTTATAAAACACGAGGAATTGTCTATCTATAGAGAAAGTGAAAAGCTTCTTTCATGAGTATGATGATGGATATGTCTGTATGTACAATGTGGATTGTGGATGTGTAGGTATGAAAGTATGAAAAAAGCTCTTTTTACTTTGGACAAGGCGATATTGAGGATTGAGCAGCATTGTCTCGATATAGATTCATAGATGGATAGATGGATGGACGGATAGACGGATAGATGATCGGTCGAGTGGCGGCAGAAGAGGAGATGGAGATGGTGTTATACGTGTGTTTTGCACCCCTTAGAGAAAGAGCTCCCATGAGATTCTCACCAAAGTGACGGACCATGTTTTTCAAAAAACTGGGGAAAATTTACCGAGGAAAAGTGTGTGTGGACTGTCGACTGTTGACTGTGGACTATGGATTATGGACTTGTAGAATTTATACATGCATCTACATTTTGTATTCATACTTCTATCTTTTATCAATACGTCTGATTCTGATTCTTAGTCGAGTCGAGTCGAGTCGAATCGAGTCAATATCAAATATTGTATTCCTATTTATTTATGTTTTATGGTATATATTTGAAGAGGCTTGAAGAGCAAACACTTTTATCATCATCATCATTCGTACTTTGTACTCAGTCACTCACTCACTTTTATTCTCAATTCTCACTCCCTTTTTGACAAAAAAATAGATCATGTTGTTTACTTTCCCTGACACTGAATTCATCAAAGAATTTTTCACATTTCCATCCCAAAAAAAACGTCAAACGTCCCTCCACCACCACCATCACATTTTTATTTCATAAGGAGCCATCTATCACTTTTATGGATCTTGTATCTTGTAATCTATCTATAATAAAATCCAACTATATAAAGATATACTTTCTTTCTCTTCAATTTCAATTTCAATCCCATCCTTATTTGTTACTGTCACAACTTTTACTCTTTTATTTTTAAAATTTGAAAGAAAACTACTTAAAAAACAAGGCTCCTGGATAAAATGGAGTTTACTATGCATTATATGTTTATATCTACTTTCTACCTTTACACATACAAATTTTCTCCAAGAACAAAAGGAATAAAATAAAAAAGTCCACTTTCATTTTGTCAGGTGGTTTGGTTGGGTTTGGGTAGTTGTTTGATGTGGATTCGGATTAGGATTATTTCAGAATGGACAATGGACAGTTGTAAAATAAATCAAAGATAAAAGCAATACGAATTCCACATGTACATCGTACATTGAACATTAAAGCTAGAGCTTTTGTAGTTTACGAGGAAAGAAAATATCGAAAATGGAGAATCTAGAATCTAGAATCCAGAATTGAGAATTGAGGGGGACAAAGAAAAATAAAATAAAATAAAACGAAAGGGGGAAAAACAAAAGGAAAAGAAAGGTGTTTGAACAAACGTTGGTCACTCTTTTATCCTTGATTATTGACTATTTCCGTGGGTTCCGAATACAACAAGAGAAAGAAGGAAAGATAGAGAAGGAGAGAGAGAGATTGTTTATTCAAAGGACTTATAAAGTAGTCCTATCACAAGTACCTAGTAATGGAACAAGAAGAACAAGAAGGATAAAAAGAAGAAGAAGGAGCATACCTTAAGAGAAAGCATACGTAAGCTGAGTGAGAGTTTCTTGAGAAAAACCAAACCGTAGAACCGTAGAATACCATGGCAGACCAAATATCAAACTGAAACTGGAACTTTAGAACCTGAAAACAAAAGTAGGAGAAGAGGAGACAAAACTCTAGTGCTAGTAAAAAAATCCGAATCCGAATCCAAAAGAAAAAGAAGAGACCAAGTAGTGAGAGGAGAAGATAGAGAGATGAAAACTCTGGGGACAACATCAATATCATGCAGGGACAAGGACAGAAAAGAAGTAGAAGCATGAGGACAACAGAACATAACAACGAGGAATACACTTTTTTATGTCGCCTCTCCTTCACATATCTATCCACGCTTCTGTATATTTCAATAGACATACAGAATACAGAATACAGAGTACAGACTCGCCACTCTGCTTCTCCACTACCTACCTCTACTTTCTACACTCTACATATATTGAACATACAGCCGTCGGATTTCGTATGAAAAGTTGGAGATCCATGAAGAATTCCCTGTAGCACGGACCGAGGAAAAAAAGGAGAGCATTGATATTTTCAAGGGAGATTCCGGCTTTTCCTCAGATTTACCGAAAAAAAACATACACAAATACCCCCATTCTCATGCATATGTATGGACACATGGATAAACTGGTACTGGCACTGGCACCGGCACTGGACAGTGATTCTCCTGAGAGATTTAGACTGACTACTGACTACTGATTCTCTCTCTATGTATGTATACACAGCATGTGTGTATGTGTGTGTGTTTGTGTGTGTGTAATCAAAATGCTCTCCTCTGATTTATTCGTTGATCTTGCTTGGTTTTTTCCCTTTTCCTCTGTCTCTCTCTCTCTCTGTCTCTTCTTTCTCTTGTTTTTACATTCCCTTATGCTAGAATATAGAAATAGAAATTTGCCTCTGCTCTCTCTTTCTCTGTCTCTGTTCTTTTCTGTCCATTTCTATCCGTTTCGGGTTCTGATTCCTCTGATTTGACTTGGAATTCATCTGTTTAGTTACAACGGGAGCTGTTGAGCTCTCAATAGCCAGTAATAAGTTTTTCTCCATCTCTGCTTCTGTTTCTGCTTCAGCTTCTGTCTTCAAGCTGTATGAAACATGTGTGCTTATAAAATATACAGTAAAATCCAATAACATGACCAATCTCGCCTTTTTTATTCTTTTGATATTCTTTATTCTCTATTATACTTACATATAAATGCGTGGATTTTACTTGTAGAGTGAGTTGCTTGTTTTCCCTTTACTTTTGCAAAATAACTCGACTAAATAGTAAATAGTAAATAGGAAATGCATGATTGCACAACTGAATCTCCATCTCCATCTCTCCTCTCTTTTTTTGTCTGTCTAATATACGATATACAAATAGAAAATGGAAAAATCCGCCTCCTCTCCTTTCATTTTGTCCTGATAAATTATTCTTCTCGTACAAATTGACTTCAATTGACTCCAACTTCCACCTGAGCTTAAAAAACTCTCCAGTCCAATTCCAATCCAGTCTCAAATATATATGCACATAAACAGTACATGAACCTTGTACGTTTTACGTTGTGCGTGTGTGTGTGGACAAAACCCAGAAAGAGAGAGAAAGAGAGAATCGGGACTATCATTTATTTTTCCCTAAACAAAATCGCAATCGTATAGTTTTCTCCATCTGGGGAAAAGAGGAAAACTCACTCTCTCATTCTGTTTCTCTCTCTCTTCTTTTTCTTCTGGCTCTGTCTGTCTGTTCCACTCTACATAAATAAAATGGATATAAAGAGAGAAAGAGAGAGGTAAAAACAAGTTGGACGAGGACAAAACTCCAGGGCCTTTAAGTATGAATGTTTGAGGACCCAACTTGAACATGAAAGGATGCATTTGTAATTAAATATGTATGCTTTGTCTACCCCACATGACATGCTATGATTTCCAATCGGCAATGGTCAAAGGAAGCTACTTTTATTTGTATACTGCCAAATGTAGGGAAGAAAAATATGATATATACTTTAGATAAAGATATAGCATAATATAACATATATCAATAGCGGCTCATATTGAAAACTGTAATACTTGATACTTGTAAATGTAAACTTGAAACGGTTTGTTCATTTATAATGAAAATGAAAACGAAAACGACTGACTGAATTGTTAGTTGTTAGTGAATGAGAAAGGACCGACTAATACCATCGACCGACGACCGACGATCATACATAAACACACACGAGTGTGCATACGCTCACAATTCATTTGCCTACACCATTATATCAAAATAAATGTATTACATCCTCCACATTGTACACTATACATTCACAACTCATATGATTATAATTGACTTGACTGCCCTCCTTTTGAAATTAAAATGTAAAAAAAAGAAAAATTAACCTGTGTTTACATTTTATTGCTGAATGACCGTCCCCCTTTTGTCTACAATCTACGATTAGGATGGTGAGCATTATTATTATTTTTATTCGTATTATTATTATTATGACGTCTGTCATTCTGTTTAGTGTACGAGCTTGTTCCAAGTTCTTGCCTTTAATTTTAAAAAAGTTTTTAAAGTGTAGGTGTACACTATAAATAATACTCCGTATACTTATTACTTATTCTACATTCTGTGCATAGTATTATAACTATTTGGATTGAGTATTGACAGAATTGACGGGTTGAAGAAAGGAATTATTATGATGTTTTTTTGACCTGAGTCTTTTCAATTGGATTGGATCGGAAAGGGTTTGTAGTTTGTAGTTTTTATAGTATATGACTGTTCCTTGTTCCTTGTTCGTAGGAGGAGAAAAAGGATGCGTTATTGCCTATGATATTTAGAATGAGGTTAGTAATTACCAGGTTGTTTTTCCCCTTTATCCTTTTTTCCCTCTTCTTGTACCATAATTCTCAACAAAGTAAAAAATACTACTGATATGTATGTACGTTATAAAAGTACATATGTAGAAAAATGAAAAGTAGAGAAATGAAGAATGAAAGAGCAAAAGTTAAAAGGAGAGAGAGAAGTTTTTTTTATTTGGTTTGTATTTTAAAATGGGGGAAATGAGAATTAAATGTTGTGCACCCATTAAAAAATCGATGTGTAATTGACATAGGAAATTCGGGAGATAATGACTGTAATCGTGTTGGAGGGAGCACATCGTCATCGTCATCATCATGAGGCAAATTGACGACTGTTGTCTGTTTACTGTTTACATGTGTATGAATGGTTGGAAGTATGAGTGTGCTCTACCGTTCAATGATCCAGAATGTACAATGTACAAGCACAATGTACAGTGTACACTCATCATACAAAAAGATGACTTGATTCGAATTGTCTCTGTCATAATAAAACCGTACGGATGGATAGCTACATTCTACATTCTATTCTGTGTATTCTACATATGACTATGGATCTGTGACTAGTGACCTCGGATCGTTATGACTTCAAATTGGAGAGCCAGAGCCAGAGGTCGACTGAAAGATGTACAAAATACAAAATCTACAGGAGTACATACATGATGTATCAAACTATTGAACAGAACAAGAAGCAGAATACGACAGACAGACAGAAAGACAGATAGACAGACAGGAGAAACCCCAAACCAAATCCAACCAAATGGATGAGAGACGCGAGGATCCCGTCATATTTTCTCCCCTCTCTTCATACTTGAGACTTGAGACTGGAGATTCGAGACTCTAGAGAAAATCCGACTGGTCTCTCTGGTCTCTATAAAAATGACCAATGTGCATCATAAAACACTTACGGAAGAGAGATTCATTTTTTCTCGAAATTATTCCCCGGTGAATACCGACTCAGCTATTACTACTTTTCCTGCTTCTCTTACTACTTGACTCGAGACTCCAAAGTCGAGAGAAGAGATAAACCTCTTTACTTTTACTTGTATCTGGTGAGCTCTTTATATCTTTACGTCCTTTTCCCTCTTCTCTTCTTTTAAGCTCATCCAGTTTTCCCTTAGCCAAGAGTATAATAATATAATATATCCGTGTGTATCTGACATATAACCTTTGACTAAACTGATACTCCACTTTGGACTTTGGACTTTCCACATTGGCTGTGATACGTTTTCATTTTCTATGTCCTATATCTTATACACAAGCATACGCTGTATACTATATATTATATTAGGTACAGTTGCATATGTAAAAGTATTATAGGAAAAAAAGCCATAGGTATACTTTATGATTTTTCTATATCTGTTTCTGTTCCTGTTGGTTGTTGGTAGATGCAACTTCCTGTAAATATGAAAGGAGAGAGTAATAAGTAGTCACTTTTACTGACTTCTCAACTTGCACCTCACCACCACCATAAACATGAACATGAGCATGAACACGAGCATGAGCCGTGTCTATAATAACTTTCATAATGTAATATCATACACCTTTCATTATGCATGACGACAAGGAGGTCCGCAGGAGCATAAAGTAAAGTATGAATTCCGAATTTATTGATACTCGTATATCTCCAGAAGAATCCACGAGAAGATGGAGTAGGAAAATGTACGTGTATAGTTATAGTTTAGATTGTACATTGTACATATAGAAAAATAAGTCGATATATTATATACAGAGCAATATTATATTGATATTTGATAGCGCAAGTATACACAGAAAAGACGGGAGAGGCACAGAGGAGGAAAGATGAAAAAGCTTTGGCTTTAAAAAATGTTGAGATAACATGTAGCATGTAACATGGCATGGGAGATATTGTAAAACTGTATACTGTATAAAGAGGTTTTCTGACAGAGTAATTGATTGAATATCATTTCTTGGCCAAGCTGAAAAGCCACCGTTGATGTATGATGACATGTTGGCGAACGTATTATTACTTTATTCTTTTTATATATTAAAGAGATGGGGGATTACATTTTTTGTCCTTTCTTTCCTTTCTCTCTATAGATATTCTGTACTCTGTATTATAAGTTATACGTTATAAGTACATCCTCCGTTCCATTTTTTCTAAAGTCAAAGTTCTTATACACAAAGTTGCTCCTCTTTTTTTTATTTTGCTGAGGCTACAAGTGATTCCGCTCCGTACTCCGTGCTTCGAGTATGACAAAATACAAGTTTTCATCATATAAATACATACACACATACAAATACAACGACCAGGAGGTTTTAGCAAAATATTGGGATTTGGATTGAAATTGAAGCTGGAACTGGAACGAGAACTGGAACTGGGCATGAAACTGGAGCGAATCCGCAGAGATTTTTGATGTGGATTGTAAATTTTCTGTTTCTTTCTCTCTATATTATATTTCTTCCTATTCTTCTTTTTCATCTCAAAGCTTTTTCTTTTTGTTCTTTATTCTTTATTCTTTCGTCTTCACCACATATATCAAAAATCATACAAGCCAGAACAAGCAATCAAAATCCTACGCACATACGTATGTATGAGCTTTACCAACTATTTTTTTTTACTTTTTGCACCAAAGAGGAAAATCTGGAAATCCAAAACTGAACACACACAAGTATAAGTAGAAACAAGAGACAAGAGAAAGACTGGATACACTGTGTAAAGTGTAAAGTTGTAGATTGTAGATTGTAGATATATCGCATGATTTAAAATACTAGAGAACTCATCTGAGGAAAAAACATTTTGATATTCTTCTTCTTCTCTTCTTTATTTATCCTCCTCTTTCCTCCTCTTTCTCTCCCTCATGAAATCCTGGAATTCAATCTGTGAATTTACATAAATGCATCCAGTTGAAATCTGCTATAGGGAATTGTATCTGTGTTTGTATTTGTATTTGTGTTCGTATTTGAGGACGGAGTAAGAGACAGAGTCAAATTCTTCTCCCCTATACAGATTCCTAATATTATATATTGGATTTGTTCTTCACATGTTATAAATGTTATATGTGTATATACTGGTATATTGTATATGAGTTTTATCTCAAAGCATGCAAATATGTATAAGTACACACACAAAGAAATCTGGATAAAATGAAAAGAGAAGACTTTATGCCATCCCAATCCCATTGAATAGTTAAATGAAGGAAAGCTATAAAATTTGAGGAGAGGAAATATTTTCCACTTGCATAAATAAAGTATTTTAAGAAAATTGAATTCTTTTGCTTAGTTCCTCCTCTTCCCATTTCTATTCTTCTTCCTCTCTTCTTTCATTCCAGCTCAAAACTCTCAACTTGCCCGAAAACCCGAAAATTCCCCACAGTAATATGCACAATGTATACACTTATGTGCAGTGAGAATTTGTATAGGCATGAATAGCTGTACTCTTCTGAATCTTCCAAACTCCAAACACATTATACAGTTACGTTCATAGTTACAGTAGCTGCCACAAATATTTGTGCAAATGTAAAATTTTAAATGCTGCTTCAGGATTCCAGGGCTTGAAGATTTTTTAGTAAAAGTTGATTCAAAATTTTTCAAAATTTGGAAAAAGTGGGAAATTTTTTTTAAATCTAAAAAAGCTGTTAAAAATCCATAAGCTCAAACTTTTTTTAAGTCTGAGGAAATGTAGTGTGTAAAAAAACATTTTCGGTTTGACTATTCAGAGATCTTTCGAAAATACTTAAAAATCCGAGTGAAATTTAATCTTCTCCTAGTATTGAAATTTATGAGTGCTAGTGTACACATTTGTACAAATGAGAATAGCTTTGCCCCTAATTGTGTCTTGCGTTTTGTGTACAACTCAGCATTTAGCTTCGTCAATTATTGCTCAGTGAGAAGGAATCAAAACATCCCCATTACTTTTGTACATGTTACATGTACCACCAAATAAGATACAGTATACAGTGCAGAAGATGGAAAGAAAGAATCATATAAAGCACATATAAAAATATGAGACGTACCACACATGTACAATGTAAAATGAAGTGCAGCTGGAAGCTCAACACTCAACACTCAATGCAATGTAAAACGCAAATGCAAAGTCAAGCCATAAAGCGCGCAATGTGCGCGATGAAGATGCACTACAGTCTATATGGTGTAAAATGTAAAAGGTACAAGATAAAAATTTATGTATGGAAAAACAAAAAGAGATAGGCATTAACTGATTGTGAGTACTCTGTACAACTTAAGTACTACAACTACAAACTACAATAAATACAAATACGCACTGCAGCACACACATGACTATTACCTATTACCCTTTTTAATGTTTTACATATGCCCTGCAGATTTTAAACATTCTTTTATCGCAAAACTCGACTCATTCAATATTCAATCTTCAACGCAGATAGATAAATAGATAGAAAAGCTACTTCTTTAAGATTGTAATTTTACTAAGTTTTACTCGCAGCTGTGTGTACTCCAATGACTACTTGACTTGCAGAATCTAGTTGAGTTGGCTCCTCGCTCATAAACAATGTCAAATTGAATTTACATCAGAGGGCTTCATGATGATGCGGAATAAGGAAAAAGCTTCACACCTTTATTATTACAGAGATTTACTATTATTATTATTACATTGTAGAGAAAAACACAACCAATATTTGGTATTCAGTAGCCGATGAAAAAATGTTCCAAACAATGGTCAATTGAATAGAATGGAATGGAATGCAAAACTTTAGATTTTTTTCTTTTAGCGTAAAGTATATACTTAACATTTATACCAGCAGTCAAAGCAAGCTTCGGAGTTAGGAGTTTGAAGTTTCCAGGGATGTATCAAAGAATATAATGCATCTATAGTATGAATTATGTGTACCGGACGGTCTACAATCTACAATGTACAATAATTGTGTGGTGGATGCTGAAGGCTCAAACGCGGTGGAAAGAAAGGAAGAATGAGAGAGAAAATAAGGCTTTATCTAGTATTATTATTGTTATTACCGTACACTAATATATAATATATAAGTAATATACGTACATCTCTCCACATACTCTATACTCCATGCATAAAATATAATATGTGGTTGTGAATACATTGCAATACCAAATCTGGAAATACTTGACACATTCTTCTCAGTGAGGTTAATTACCAATGTGAAAAGCCACCATTTCCAAATGGCCAAATGTCAATTATGTGCTGTCGGTTGTCGCGTGTCAGAGAGGTCAATTAGCCCTGTATCCACAGACGTTGTCTTATTATTGCGGTTTTTGCTCCAGCTCCTGTTCAATCCAAAATCCAAGTACAAATACAAACACAAATGCAGCTACATCTTTTTGTACATACGGTGATATTCTACTCTATACTCTCTGTAGGCTGTCCACTACACAAAATTCTCTCATCTCGGGTCTGTCCAATTCTGGCTTTAACTGTAGGAACGCTGACTCAAAAACTTTGTTGCATTTTCTCCCAGCTCCCGTAGTATACAGTGTAGAATCCAATACATTGTGCTAACAAATTTATTATATTTCCCGTGACGTGTGTGTCTCTTTTTCTTTGGTAGTTTATAGTTAAGTACAATTAGGAATTACGAGGATTTTCTTAAATTTCTGAAAATTTCTTGGTGTTACTTGATGCAAGACAAAGGTGCCTCAAATTTTACAAGTATAGAGTATGGAGGGAAAGTTTGAGGCTTGGTCAGAAAGTTGTACACTGCTGATAAATTGTGTGTGTAGTGTGTACTAAGATTTCTTATTGTTTAGAGAACGATAGTCAAGATTCAAGAAGTAAGAGGGAAACAAAAGAGGATAATAAACCATAAAATGTGTGTGTCTCCTCTGCATTAGATCCCGAATCTAGAATCTATGGGGTCCACAATGACTCATAGACATTCATTTGTCCGTTGGCCATTGGATATTGGACATTAGACATTAGACAATTTTCTTTTGCTTTTTGTGTCCCTGCTACACTTTTGTTTCTTCTTTTCTTCTTCTTCATCTTCTTCTTGGTTTTCTTTTTCTTTTCCATTGTTTGTCTCATGTGTCTACGAGGAGAGAATTTGTACAATTCCGACTCATTTTCATTGCTAACCTGAGACTTGAGTTGACTTGACTTTATTCGAATCGATTTTAGTTCTCAATTCTCAATAGTGGAGGTACAATATATTTATAAGCATGTGTACTAACGTACTATTATGTATTTACTATTACTATTGTACTATGTAGAATGTAGATTGTACATAGTAGATGTTAGTAGATATTTGTTAGTAGAAAGTAGAAAGTCCAAGTCAAGTTGAAGAGCAAGCATCTTTGGCTTGGATTTTCTCTCTTTTCCTCTCTATTTTCTCCATCTAATATCATAGTTTATTTTGGTCAAGTTTGAGCAGGCAGGCAGGCAGGAGGATCGAACAGGATGGAAAGTTTTGTCCATCGTATATTCTCATTGTCAATTGTCCATACTCTTTATTCCGTATTCCATTGTACCTTTTTCTACATCCCTTCACATCGTCCATCGTCATCTCACACTGAACACTGAACACTGGACGCTGGACGCTGAACACTGAACAGAATTTAAGATTGAACACGGTACATGTGTTTGTGCTTGTGTATGTGTGTGGGTGTACATTGTACATTTTACATACGAGTCCATACATAAGTATAAGTACACAATACAAATACATAGGAAAGGTTTACATCAAGATCAGAATGACATAGTTGAACTGGACAAGAGTGTTATTTAGACTTGATGCATTTTTCATCATACCGAGGGACCAGGAGCCTCTCGTGTACATTACCCATTGCCTATTCCCATCCTCCGTCTCCATCCTCCACTTCTGTCCTACATAATATGTACACAAAGCGACCTTCTTCTTCCCGAATTGAAAATTATATGTACATTGTGTGTGTGTGTATATATTATGTGTATCTCTAGTGTACAGTGTACAGGAGCGTGTCCTCATACCAAAAAAGACACATGTATAGGAATCAGTAGAAGGGGGACAAAATGGGTAATTTTCAAATGTGTTCAGAGTTTGGTCTCGGGCTGGATACTGGACACTGGACATTGGGCATTGTATATATCTACAGTTTTATACAGTATAAAATACAAAGTATAAAATACAAAGTATAAGGTATAGTTTATAGGGAACTGTTGACTGGTTACTGGTTAAGAGCTCATAGTGCTGACGTTTCAATATCAATTGGGAAAAGGGTACAAAATTCATTTGTAGGCGAATTTTGGGATAAATATTTGATCAAAAGACACGTTGCCCTCCAAACTCAACATGTATTTTAAATGAGAGTTGAAAATTCAACACAAGTACAAAGTACAAGTATACATGGACACTAGATACTAGATGCTAGACACTAGAAACTAGACTTAAGATAGTAGACAGCAAACAAACAGTAGTTTTATTATGTAGTAGTCACATCCATCCATTCCCCTGGCCAGTATTACAACTTACAACTTACAGTTTACTATTAAACCCGGGTGGAACTTTTACATGGATAAATATCCATCTATCTATAGAGACTTTTTTTCCAGGAATAAAAAAATCAACAGAACGGGAATACAACAACTAGGACTAAACACGGAGGAGGAGGATGTGAGACATTGAGTTGGACATTTCCAACTCTATACAGAATACCAAAATACGAAGTAGGCAAACCCTCCGTGTATATTATACATGTAAAATGTAGAATGTACAATGTACAAGAAGATGAGCCAGCTTTGTATTTTTTACTTTGTATTTTTTATATGAGGAAAACACACCATTCTACAAAATAAAAAACCATTACAAGTACAACTACGACTACAACTACAACTATTTGAACCTGCATACAATATACAATACAACACCTAAAGAAGCATGTCTAATAGATACATGTACACATGTATGATATACAATATAACATGCTCACTATTCACCATTCACCGTTCAATGCTCAATGCTTAATGCTCATTCACCATTTGAACATGTATTTTTGCACTTTACACGTTACACGTAGACTCAATCCTCAGTCCGTTTCTATTACACTGCATTGCATTACACCACATTACAATTTACAAAGTTCTCTTTATGTATTTATTCATGCTCTTCATCTCTCTCTCTCTCTCTCTCTCTCTCTCTCTCTCTCTCTCTCTCTCTCTCTCTATGTCTTTCTCCTTCTTTTCCTCTTGAACCTTTTCTCATAATAATATCTACACACATATCTAATGTCTATGTACAATCAACTTGTCTTTTTGATCAAAAAATATATATAGTGTACAGAATAAACGAGATAGAAATAAATATGTAAAACACAGTATCAAGTATCAACTATCAAATACAAACTTGGCAATTTACCTACAACATCAAAAAAAGAGAGGAGAAACTGTACAAAAACTAGGCTAGCTAAATGCATTATGAATGGAGAATCGTCCAATCGTCCATCAGTGGAAATGGTAGTGACATTAGCCATCAATGTCTATATTATATGTATTATGCATATAGTGTCTAAAGTGTATGCTCTCCATTCTCCATGTGTACCAAATGGACGACAGTCCAACTCAAAAAATGTTCAATGAACCAGCTTGACTTTCAACTCTCAACTTAACTCTTACTCACATCAAACTCGAGTCAAGTCAACTCAATTCAAGTCAACACTGAATCGATTCATTCACCTATCTTTTTTCATTTCACTCACTGTCGTTCGTTTAGTGTTCAATGTTCAATGCTCAATGTTCATGTCCATTCCTCTTTCCTTTCATGTTAACATGCTCATAGCATATAGCATATGTAATATACACATCACACACAGTATTACCCTCTGTATGATTTTTTCTATTAGTATCATCAAAAGTATCCGTCAGTCTTAGTTCTCAGTCCGTGAAGATTTGGACTTTGAATTTGAATCTAAATTTGCTATTCTCTCTCAAAAGCACTTACGCTTTACACTCATATTCGTATACATATTACTACTCAATTTTATTTTATTTCACTGTATTTTATTCTCAGTTTCCAGGTTTTTAAACATACATCAATACTACATCATAGTCAATAGTCGAAAGTTGAAAGTCAAAAGTATGTAGAATGTAAAATGTAGAGTTTAGAAGCTCTCATTTACATTGTACATTGTACATAAAAAGAGGTAGTTGGTAGTTCCATTAGTGTAAATAACACTGAAGAATGAAGACTAAAGAAGAACGAGTATTACATGAATGTACATCTATTTCTGCATATTATAGTCACGAGAGCTCAAAACTCAAAGCTCAAAACTCGAAACTGCTTCTTCAGATGACAACTGCACATTGCACATGTACAGAATACAAAAATATAGATATTTTTACCCATTACCGTCAGACGTCAAACGTAAAACGTAAAAGTTGAAGAAATTCAAGCTACAGCCTATACATATGAAATAAAAATAAAATGACTAGAGATAGTTTCTACTTGTAGACTTTATAGGTGTACATTTTTAAATGGGATGCTATTATATTATATTACGAGCTGGGTCCAGCGCTTCGCGCTGGACATCCGGCCGTTTCCCGATCGTAAAAATATGTTAGTATGACCCTTGACCATTTCATTGACCTTTGATTAAATGTATACACAACATATTTGGCATTATTAAATGTCATACCAATGTCCAACCCACCACCTCAGCACAGTCAATTATAATTTCAACTGCCCTTTTACATTGGTATGACATTTGTTTTTAAGTGCACATAAATGTGTGTACTTTATTTTCAAAGTATTGTACATATAGTACAAAACTTTCAATCTCTTAATACTTCGAGATACACAATATTTGGTGTATATACTTTTGGACTGCGTTTTTTTAGTCTCCCTTGTTTGTCTGAATTTGTGATTTGAACTTTGACCCCTTCAAAAGTTCTTGATCTACTCAGTGCCGTGTACAGCATTCCATGCGAAAAGCAAGGATTTGGTAAATAAATTCCAATTTTTTTGAAGGATTGACCTTGTGATTTATTGATACTTAAACAAAATGCCAATCTCACAGGAAATTGTTTCCTTCTAAGTGTAATAGGCATGTCAGGATCAGATTCATTTAAAATGATTCTGGGAATCAACACAACTTCACCCTCTGCTGATCCCGTCATTATTTTAGCCACTATTACATTTGGTTTCATTTCAACCACTTGTAATCTTGTGCCATTACACAATCCTTTACGTTTATTTAAATTTCTCAATAGTATTATTGGAACACCTACTTTTAGGTTTAGCATATGAGGTGGAAATCCAGAAGGAGTGAGAGAATTTAAATATTCTATCGGAAGTCCCAAATCATCGTCATCTTCTTTCTGGACTACATCATCCACACTTACATACGTTTTCATTTCTCCGACATGTCGTCTCAAAACTCTTTCGTTTATTTCTAAAGAGTCTTTATTTAAAGGAGTTACAATGCATTTGTCTTTCAAACCATCATAATCTTCAGGTAAAATTTGCTGCCCGTAAATGTCATCAATGATTTTGTCGGTGAGACATTCGGGTGGAATTTCAATGGCATCGTCAGTTCCTTCAAGAACTGGCATATTACCATCTCCAACTTTTAAAATGAAGTCAGCAAATTCCTGCTCTCCTTCTGCTACTCTCATATTTTGTTCAAGCTTTAATACTTTGAACTGTTTCCACAGATCACTTTTTTTCAAACATTTCTCAATTATTTTTGTCTTATTCCCTCTTTTTACAACGGATAAAGTTTGCCTAAAGTCACCACCAAGCAAAATAACTTTATTCCCAAATGACGCTGGAATTCCAGTTAGATCTTGCAACAACTTGTCAATAAGTTCTAAGACTTCTTTAGCAAGCATAGAGGCTTCATCGATTACTACCAAGTCAGAGTTTCTTATCAACTCAGCTTGTCTTGTGTTATGTCTAATGTTGGATACTGAATTTGCATCAACAAATAAAGGAACTCCAAACATTGAATTTACAGTAGTGCCACCTTTTAAGAGGTTTCCGGCAATTCCAGTATAAGCAGAGGCCAAAACAGTTTTATTTTGGCCACGCAAATAACTTATAAGTGTATTATAAGTGAATGTTTTTCCAGTACCCGCAGGACCATCAAGGAAAAATATTTTTTGCGGTGATCTGCCTTCTACAGCATCAATCACGGCATCAAACGCGGCTTTCTGGTCATCATTGAACCGGTGTATATTGTCCTCTGCAATAACCGCTTCTTCCATTTCATCAAAAACTTCTTCACCTGGTTCAAATAACGCAGGTGGATTTTCAAGTCCGTACAAAGCCATGTCATTTTTTCCATGAGTTTGTAGTACTTTCTTGATTTCCCAAAGAGCTCTATATTTAGCTGCTTGTGGATCCGTCGGATCACGGTGTAAAAAGTCCTCTTTGAGGTTATCCTCGTACTTCTCCCACAATGCCCTTGGATTGCTGGGTGAACAAAATACCAACAAAAGAGCAAATAATTGCCTCATTTTACATGGCATATCGATTGCTGCAGACTCAGAGAGAGACTGGTCCCAGATACTATCATCTTCTAACAGTCCCCTTTCTCTGGCAGCGTCTAGAAAAGTCGGATAAACCGTACTTGTGCCATCTTCGTGTTCAACAGTTTTGATATCATCAAAACTTTGAGCTCCTTTTACATGAAGTAATAAAAGGCGAAGATAATATCTCTCACCTTCAGAAGGACTTGCCATATACATTCGGCTAACAACTTTGGCTGCTCTTTGTCTCTTTATCCACTTATGATTTGAGCTGTTATTGTCTGTATAGTGATATGGTATTTCCATATATGTATACTGACGTGCGGATGGATCTTCTTTATTTAACTCAAACCATGCAGTCAGAGTTGTGAATCTTTCACGCTCCAAAGCCCGCTCTTCTTCCCCGTCTACAAAATAAACTTGTTGTTCAAATGGGAGATGAAGAGCCAATTTTTTGACAGTATGATCTTTGTCATACATGACTTTTTCAAATATTCTCCAGATTGACTCTGGAGCACAAACATATCTGGAACTGACAAAAGATTTTATTTCGTCCCATTTTAAAGTTGCAGCGTCTTGAACTTTTTCTACTATCTCAACATCTGCACAGTCATGACCTTTATAAACATATTTATAAAGGTATTTGACTGCTTTCACAGATGAGCAGATTTCAACATTTATATGGCAGTTGTATTTAATCAAAAGCCATGGATTGTATGGAACGACAAAACGATTGTCAACCGTATAACTTCTACCCATTTTCCGGACTTCTACCGTCCTGCCGTCATCAGGTCTCCGGTAAACAGGGTAACCATTGACATTCGCATTTGTCTCCTCCTGAAATGCTTTTCCTGGCCGAGTTACAACTCTCGGCAAAGGATTTCCATCGACTTGTACAGTATGGATAAAATCTTTTGTACATTTGCCATTTTTATCCATACATTGTGCAGATGTGTTATATCCACTACCACATGGCCCGTGAATCATACACTCTGTCACAATTTCAAACAGCCTAGGATTTTTGTCTTTATCCGGGAGGAAAGCACAAACAATTTTATCAATTGCATCTTTGTCCCGGAACTTGGATTCGTCATCCATAATGACTAAAATATGGGCATGAGGCAGCCCTCGTTTTTGAAACTCAATCACATATATTCTGGCTTTCACGCCACCAAATACAAATTTCTTTTCAATGTCAGATATAAGTGATCTGAGTTTTATATCAAAAACTCTTGCAGACAAATCTGGTCTATCGTTCGCACTTTGTCCATGTAACAAATTAGCCTGAATTTCAGGCCATTTTGGGTTACATGTCATTGTGACAAACATGTCAGGTTTGCCCAATTTCCTTACCATTGCCATGGCATCCTGGTAATTTTCTTTCATGTTTCGGGGACTTCCGATGTAGGAAGAAGGAAGAACGAATACTTTCCCGGCTTTAATCCCCTGAACTTCGGCTCGATTGCTGACATGGTCCATTAAACCTTTATACATGTCTACTCGAAGTTCACTTTGCCTTTCTCTGAAAAAATTCAGCCGATTGGCTTCAATTTTTAAATAGGCATCAGTCACATATTGCTGAGCCAAGTTTCCACTATTCCAGACTGGGTTAAACTCATCATCTCTGATCGCCAAACGATACTGATAGTGCTCTAGATGAGTCACATTATGTTGACGGCCAGTATTTCCCCCAATATGTGCGGTGTTTATTTCCCATCCAAAATCCCCAGAGGGGAAGAGAATTGGATAACACATTGGATCAATATTCCTATTTAAATAGTGAATATTCACCAATGAGTTCCTATTTTCATCTTTTGGATGTACACATATATCTCTATAATCAGGAGGTGCACCTTCCTCATTACTGAAAAATACTATAGCAACTTCATTTGCTGTAGGCAAATCTTTTCGTCGATCAGAATCATTTCTTTTAATGACCATTTCGACTTTTCTGGCTGCTCTATTTTCATTTTCAGCCGCTTGTATTTCACCTGCTTCCACTTCAATCATCATCTTGTAAGCATGAGCAAATGGATTTATGCGGCGTAATAAAACATCCAGTTTATTCATTATTTCCAACAAACACCCTCTATTTTGAGGATTGCTTGTTCTTATGCTTGTAGCTTGTGCTGTGTCAAGTACATACAATTGAGCATATTTTGGGGTAGCTGACCCATGAGGGCGTGCTGCCGAAGTACGATGATATATTTGCCCATGCAATCTAAAACTATAGGGGCCATAGCCCGGAGGAGGGTCTATGTGTCCACCCATAGAGGCAAACGCCATACAACTATTATAGTTTCTTATATTTTTTATAAAGTTTTTGGATAACTCGTCATCTCCAGTCATAAGTTCTCTTATGTAATCTGGAAATGGTTTTAGAGGTTCCAAGTGAACTTTACCCTTGTGGCAACACTTTTGTAGCTCATCTCTAAAGTGTTTTGCTCCACAGAATTCACATTCTACATTCATTGGTCCACAATCGTGAACTTCAACAGTATTCTCATCGAAATCGGCGGATAATGCACAATTTTTAGTAGCTGGCTGCGCTCGATTTCGAGCATGAGCATCTCTCTGTCTGGTGTTGTGCGCAACACGATTTTGGTCTCTGACCTCGGTTGTGGCGTTTGCACGCCTTTCTCGATGTCGCGCAGCATCAGCAGCTCGACGGTTTTCAGACGCTTCTGCATCCTCATTAGCCCGGTCATTATGCCAGCGTTCCAGCTCAACTTGACGTCTTTCATCGAGTTCTTCGTCTGTCATCGCTGACCTTATGTTTCGAATCTGTTTGGCATTTTTTTGCCCTGATAAATTCGTCTTTTTTGCCCGTTTTGGCATTTTATTTAAATTAAAGACACTAAAGAAGGTGTCTAAAGATAAAAAATGAGCTGTACACTTTACACACTCTTTTTCTGAGCTGTGACTCTTACTCAATCTTTTTTAGAGCTCAGACTCTTACTCAATCTTTTTTAGAGCTCAGACTCTTACTCACTCTTTTTTTGAGCTCAGACTCTTACTCACTCTTTTTTACGGCTCAGACTCTTACTCACTCTTTTTTTGAGCTCAGACTCTTACTC
>JABASP010000219.1:0-67155 GCA_019776565.1 Sminthurinus signatus
CCAGATTTTAGAATGCCATAGAAAAAGCCATGTGCCAATGTGTACAAATTTCTTGGCATCCTATGAATAAAAACTAAGAAAAGATAAGGATCGTCGTCAACGGCGATGCTCTCTTTAACAACTTGGTTACAATAACTAATGACTGACGTGTACAAGATAAGGGACATTTTTTTGAAACGCACATATCTTTGTTTTTAGCTATTAGCTATTAGCAAAGGTGTACAGGAAAATGATAAAAATAGAACAGCAGTACAGAGTAACTTGCAAATTTTGCCAAATACATATTTAGTATTAGACACACAAATGTATGTGTAAAGTATATAAGTCATGTATTAATAAGTCTTCATGTGATGTAAACAGTTGATGTCTAGATTATATTTTTGGGTTTTGTTCGTCTTTTGTCGGTGCCTACGTCTTTCTATTCAGTTATTCCAAAGCATGATCGGCAATAAGTAATAAGTGACATCAGACAACACGACGCGTCGGTAGTGTATCACTAATGTTATATCATATGCATATACTATGTGCATCATATGTGCATACATGTGTAGTGAAAGATCGGTTGCCGGTTGTCAGTTTTGTTTTTTTGGATTGTCTTGCAAAATGCTTTGCCTTTGTCATAATTATTACTCTTCACTTATATGTAAGGTTCAGGAAAAAAGTTGAAGACAAAAGATAGTCCGTATTGAGCTCATGTGTGAGCATGTTCCTTCTTTGTTTTCGTTCACCGACAAATTTTTAGGTACGTTCATTTGTTCATTTGCAAATTCAGAGTATCACTATATATAAGATTTTGTTCAAATCATGCAATTTTTTTTGAATGAAATAGAAAATAGACGAGATGCATGTTTTACTCGAATATGGTGACTAGACAGTAGACTCAATCATTAAACTATAGTGATATTTGACATGGATGTAAATGACATAATATAATAAATATTACTTGTACTCACTTGTCAGTGTTTTATTCTACTCATCTAGTGCAATTTTTTTTTGTCTATTTTGCACAGTCTCAAATCTCGAAATACATGTCATGTCATTGAGCTTGTGTGATTTTATTTTTGAGATCGTTTTTAGTAGCATCAATCATTCACACATTTGCTGCACTACCATCAACTTCCAAAACTCTGAAGAGAAATGATGAGATTGACCTAGTATTACAAAAAAGAGCTGCCTGTTCCATCCAAATGTTGTCAATCCTTATAGTACACAATATTAAATCTAGCTAAAATTTAGCTTAATTAATGGACAAACAAAAAAGTTGTGTATACATATGTAATATGTATGCGCTTGTCTAGTTGTGAGTTTTGAATCTTGATTACATAATGATGGCGTGACACACTGACAACCGACAACGAGACTTGGAATTGGGATGAATTGATGAATGCAAAATGCGACGCAGTAATAAACAATAATAACTGACACAACATGATTTGTAAACTTGTTACATGAAATATAAATATTAAATATAGCTCCTAAAGAACATGTTGATCACCATCCAGAATCCAGATATTATTGTACATGCAATACTATAGTTATAAAAGTCAATGTCTCTTTATATGTACTTTGTACTTAATTGCAAAATCCTGATTTGCGATTAAGAATTACAAAGAAATCCACATTAATTTTATCATGAGGTTTTTATTTCATCTTCACTCCACAGTTAAAATTCCACTCTATTTGTTAATTGTAAATTGGAAATACTCTGTGTATGGAGAAATTTGCGAAATGAAAGTAATATTGTACTCTGAACATTGAATTACCTATCAAAATCAGCCGTTCTTTTATGTACACTGTACTTCGTACTGACTACTGACACATTATACATGCTACACATAAAATATTATGCGGGACTATACGCACTACGTAAAAGTACAAAGTACTAATACACTGTGCATATTTATTTGTAGCGAATATGTATCTGTGCATTGTACATTCCCAAGTTTTAAGTTTTTCCAAGGAAGTTGAAAATCGTTAAAATGATAAAGTGCCACCCTTTCATACATGATACATGCTACTGAAATATATTGTTATTTTATTATGGTAGTTTAACTGTATTAAATTACAGAAATGAAATATTATCCCTGTAATTTTCCTTCCTTCTTTCATTCAATCTTGAATGTTCAACTTAATAAGTTCAGAGTTTTGGAGTTTGGAGTGAGATGGTTGAAATATTTAATTTTGTACTTTACAATGTATGTTGTACATAATAATAATGAATAATGGAAAGGAGATATCATTATACACAATTTTTTTTCAAGTTGCTTAAAATATATAAAACATGTATTCCTTTATTCTCTTGTGTTCTATTCTATTTTATTTCATGGACCATGATATTCCTTTACACTGTGTCATATAGATACGTTATGTCATGAAACTACAAACTACACTGTATTGTAAAAAGGATTCAGAGTACTGATGATGCCATTAGTATTATGTATGGCGATATGAAAACTTTTCTAGTTTCATTACCATTTTCAATTTTTTTCCATTCACAATATTCATAAAGATACTTTACAGTTTTCCATTTTCCATGAAACAACCTTTGTACTGTTTTTTGATACATGTATAATGTATATACTCAAAATTGTACGCTGTACACTATATTTGCGACATTTTGTGTCACAATTTCTCAGATTTCAAGGAAATGACGTGACATGGATATATGAATTTGACACGACAAGAATGCTGCTGTACAACTTGATGTCAAAAAGTTATACTTTATACTTTATACTATCTCCAAAATTCCAAGGAATCGTGATAATAATAATATTTATTATAGTACCTTTTCCTAGATTTATAGTTCCAGATAGTTTTCTTTTGAAAGGAGGTTTGTCTTCACTCATTCATTATGCATTTTTTTTACAAAAAGCATAGACTATGAACTGTGAAACTTATATGTTTTGGCATCAATATCAGTATCAGTATCAGTATCAGGTACACAGTAGTAGATGATGGTGGTAGAGATGTTTGAAAAATTGTCTATGCAGAATAGCAGTTGTGCAGAATGGACATGGAATTATTTCATGTATTTTAATTTTTATAAATTACACATTACACAAAACATGTAGGATGCATTTAGTGAGAAGAATGCTTCCAAATTCTAAATACTGTTTAGAGGAGAAGGTGAGAAAATGGTAAAGTAAAAGTGCAAGTGAAGGAAAGGACGAGCGGAAGGGAAGGAGGAAGGAGGGAAATGATTTACATGGAATCCATTGAAAGTGGGCAAGAAAACCGCAATGGTACATATTATATATTATATCTTTTATACATAGAGTGGAGAACTTATAAAAAATGTTCATGGAGTAGTCATTAGGAAAAGAGTCAGAACTCAGAATTCAGCATGCTCATATATATATAACAAATTTGACTAGTGTATGGTACATGTTACATGTTATATATTATGTGCAATAGTCTAATAGGGTTTAGAGGGAAAAGAGACAGAGAAAAAGCATGGAAAGTTGCAAGAAATCTTCAATAATTTACATAATATGTACATGATACAGACTAAATGGATATTTTATGGAAGCCATTAAGTATGTAGACAAGGTTTTTGTCTCGACCGACTCTCTCTCTCTCTCTCTGTCTTTTCTTCTGTCTTACCCTCCTTCTCCAGTATTTTCTTTCCATGCTCTATACTCTGTACTCTGTACACAACCACCAACCACCATATCTCAGTCATATATATAGCCAAATTCTCTATATTTATGTTGTGCATTAATGCGTGTGGTAAATAGCAAATGCTGTAAAATATGTAGAAGACATAAGAAAATGATATGCAAGCAGCAAGCACTTGTACGTTGAACGTTGTACGTACTTGCAGTAGATTTGAGATATGGAGTAAATAATACTCTCTATGTGTATAAATATATGTATCTGTCTTCCCTATCAGCACACACTTAATTATTTCCCATGAATATATTATACGTATGAGCATAAATTTCCCGACAGCTCCAGAAATCCTCTGTCTACACCACACTTGGGCTGCGTATAATGTATAATATATAATTCTTTATATTTCATACCTTATACATACACACATGGACTTGCTAATCGTAAGTCATTAAAACATTCAGTCCAAAAGATTTGGACAGTAGACTGTTAAATGTAGGATTTTTGCCAGGATACTGGGATTTTCTCATAATTCATTTTTCAAGTTTTATCTTAAACCATGTGATATGATATGATATGATATTTTATACGTGCATAATTTTATCTAACTATCTAAACAAAAAATCAAGTTATCTATACATTATACATTATACATATTAAATGTCCATGTAATATCAAAAAAGAAGAGGAACATGAAACTGAAAAAGACAAATTGGAAACACAATGGACGTGAAACTGGAATTTGTAAACTTCATACTTTGTACTGAACTTATGCAGACGATGCCTTTGTTTATTTATTTATTATTTAAAAACTTTGAATTAGCTCTGTCTACTGGTTGTAGTGTCACGTGTCACGTGTCATGCGTCAACTAGTCTTCTCTGACGTTCAACCTGAAACATGATCAAAATGCATTTAAAGTGCAGGCAAAAAGTGAAGAGAAGAAACCTTCAGTTGTCTTTGCCTCTCTGAGGTTTCTGTCAAAGTGTCCACTGTCAGGTTTAATAAGTAGCCTCTTCTTGTCATTCAAATGAAGATGGTAAACAAATCTACATCTGTACATGTAGCTGCATACATGAATTTTAATTTTATTGGGTAACAAAACACCAACAAGATTAAGCTCTCATCCAATTAATTTACCAGTTTCTCTTGTTGTATATCATTATTTTGGGGGGATTGAGAGTTATCAAATTTCCATATTTTAAAACGCATATATATAATAAACGATTCAAAATTCAAAATGTAAAATATGAATTTGTGGAGAAAATACTACAAAATAATTTATAATTCGTACTATTTGAAACATATTATATGACATTTTAAATGATAATATGGTAATGAAATATGGAGTAATTTATTGATTTTTTTTAATGCATTTTTTTACAGGTGCTTGCTCATCAAATCAGTTCAGTTGTGAAACTGGAGTGAGCTCGGTTACCAAACTCCAGGGTTCAGCGTGCATACCTGAAATCTGGGTGTGCGATTCAGAGGTGGATTGCGAGGATGAATCGGATGAGAATCCTGAAAGATGCGGTGAGTAAAAAATATCACCTTAATTTCTTCCATGAGCATACTTCTATTTACCGTATTATTAATTCATCACGTATACTTTATCACTGATTCAAACGCATAATACCACCATGTGCATTTAAATCCATTAGTTAACCATCATATATACTTTTCATCATGCTAAATGTCACAGTGTGTCTCTTGATGCACTTGTGGAATTAAGAACATGCATAAATCGACTAAAGTGTGAAAATGCTTTTGTAAGATGGATAAACATGTGTAGCAGAATTTTAAAAGTAGATAGAAATCCTGATACACGCATCACGCATGTTAAAGTCGGCAGAAGACAGTAGAGGAAGGGAAATTTATGGCGTGTTGACAACTGAATTTGTTGCTACTATCACAATATTTATTTATTTCCATTACCATTCCTCTTTCCCTCCTTCACTTTTCATGTTCACTTGAACATACTTTTAACATTTATTTGTAGCATTCCGATTTGGAATTTGCTGGGTGAATTATGATGTCGGCACTGCTGTGCTGTGGTTCTGCCACTTTATTTAAAATGTAAATTATTCATCGGCATTTGCACTGTGCACTTTGCACTCATCTTGCCGCCAAAGCCTCTCATCCCTCATAAAATACAATGCTAAACAATCAAGTCAAGATTAACTCTTATTTCCACTCAAAATGTATTTTTAAATGATCATAATTTAATTGTCTACTTGAGTGTTGCATGTTTTGTTTCTTCGTCTTCTCGTCTTCTATGTTCTATGTATGTGGTATGTTCACTGTATACTGTATACTTTATACAGTCGCAATTCATTACTAAATTTACAAAAGCAAGATGAGCCATGAACAATGAACAATGTAGAAGAAAGAGTGAGCAGTGTGCTGCGGCATTTATTCAGAGGCAGTTGTATGTCTATAGATATAGATGTATTAAATACATGTAAAATTTATTAAGTAAAGTGAATCCTTAATGGCTATTATATAAGATATAAGTAACTGTTTACATTTGGGCTTCTCCTCTGTCAAGTATTAAACATTGTGAATATGTATACATGTAACTTGATTTTACATCCGTACATATTACATACAAAGCTGTAGATAGACAGATATATGTATAATGTACATTAGAGAACAGTGTATTTAATGTTTAGTGGAGGTGGCGGCAGCTCTATTCAATTCCATTCAATTACATTGTATTGAATTTCATTGTGTACACTATGTACACAAGCTTGTGTGTGAAGCATGTAGAATGTAGAATGTACATTGTGTACAATCTAAGTGGTAAGTTGTAAAGTAGATAAGCTTAACCTACTCACTTCTGAATGAATACCCTGTGGAAACTGGAATGAAATGGATACAGAAAACAGAAAGAGCGGGAGAGTGAAGGGACGATGAATGTAGGGAGATAGAATCAGGAAAGGAAGGGAGTAGGATGATGATGATTTGGGTTGTTCCATCCTTGACTTTTCCACTATTCCGCTTTTCACCACCACTCTCATGCTCTCATACACTTACACACACTTTTATTATTTACTGACTTATAACTTGTATCTTGTATTGTATTGTGTATTGGTGTGTTTAACATGTATATGTATAATGTATAGCTTCATTGTTTGATTATGAATCCCTTTTCATACACATGCCACACATAATATATACGTACATGATATATAATATGTGATATAGAGATAGATGCCCAAATAATTCAACACTTTTCCTTTCATTCCTTCGTATTGCTGGTTGCTGGTGGTTCAGGGCTCATATACAATATTATGTATATGTATATGTTGGTAGATGATTCCAAGTATTCGTATTCGTATTTGTGCGAGAGGAGAAAAAAAAAGACTACAGGCTAAAAATTGAGAAATGTAATGAAATGAAATACGCATCTGTGCAACAAAATTCCTTGAGCTTCTGTCTCTGCACATCAGACGATGTACGGAGTTGAAGGGTTTTTAGTTAGGTAATTGTTTCTCCGTATTCTTCAAAACAATCCAATCCAGTCGAGGAAATTTGAAGCTCTTTTGTATTTGTTTGGAGATATATCTGTAGTCTGTAGACATATAGATACAGATATAGAGAATGAGATAGATGAGAAAATGATTTAGAGATTATCTTGAATAGGAAAAAATACGGTTGTTTATTATACACACAAACTACTCATTTCTCTCTGTACTTATACGGGCAAGAGCAACGGGTATTTGTAAAAAGTAAAAAAGTAAAAAGCCTCAAGTTACAATACAAAATACAGATGCAAGATGAACCATCCACAAGTCTATTATGTATTATGTAGTACGTAGTACGCATCTGTCTATATAAATTATGAAGGCGACCATCTTCTCATAATAAGGTAATAATGATGATAATTATTATTATCGCGTTTTCATCAAGCGCTTTTAAACAAAAGAAAACAAAAGTCCATGTGTGTACAGTGTACAGAATGCAGACAGTATACAGCTTTTCATTCAATTTAATTTTTTCTTTTTTTGGCTGACGTTGAAAGACATAAGAGTGAAATAAACTTAGGTAGACAAGCATCATTATACTTAATAGGTAATAGGTATAGGATATAGAAACAGTATACTAGATATGGACATTGTACATTGTGCATAGTAAGATGGTTAAAATAATATGCTCAGGAAATTTCAACTTTTTCCTCGTAAAAATTATATTATTATTGTAACGTTACTACGGTTTTCTATCAAATAACGAGTTGAGAGTGGAGAAGCAAAAGAAAAGTGAAAAGGAACTAAGGGAAATGAGGAAAAAACTTTTGAAAAATGTAAGAAATTAAAAAGACAAACGATAAAAGGAGAATATTTGGATAAGAATGAATGACTATTAAGGATGCATACGGAATGTACACATGTACATATGTATGTATACACACGCAAAGTCTCATCTCATGCTTGATATAAATCAAGTCCATGTTCCATGTGGGTTTTTCCTCCTTTTCCTCATGTTTTGTTGTGTTGTCAGAGTGTGTGAGTGTGTGTGTGTGAGGGTGGATGGGAAATTTATGCGGATAGTAGGAAAAGGACAGACGGGGATAAAGGAGAAGAGGAATTATCTGTGAGGATCCGTGTTCACTCTCTTGTCCTCTTTTGTCTACTGTCACGAGTTATGTCCTGCCTGTCGAAACATTTGAATTCTGCTGCTCCTCCTGGTTCTAGTACTGGTTCTGGTAGTGGTCCTCTTTTATCAAAGACGTGGAGATTTTGAGAGGAGTTCCACAGTTTCAGTTCCAGATTTAGGATCAGTCACAGCCTCTTCAGCCCACCACCATCGTCATCGTCGAATATACGATATGTATATTCTGTAGGTGTACTTGTCCTTTTCCTCGGATTCTGGATTGTAGATTCTGGATGGATTCTCCATTGAGCAGAGTTGAGTTGGATGGAATTGAATTGAAGCACATCGCGTGTCCGCTTGTGAGAGTGTCAGAGAATTGTAAATTGTAAATGTAGGAATGACACCATGTGCGTATGATTACATTTGTCTCGCGCAACGACGGACACACATTCAATTCACAATTCACTATTCACTTGCATGTAAAATGTACAAAGTACGCAGTACAAATACACCATGCACCAGCTAGGAGTCTAGGAGAAGCATCAACAATAACAAATGCACACATTGTTTTTTCCTGCCTTTTCCAGTAAACATTTCACGTATTCAAAGATACGATAGATCTATAGATATAGATGAACGATTGAATGAATGAATGAATGAATGAAAATGGATGGTTCTCTCTCTCTGTCTCTTTTGTACATTTTATCCATGCCATTTTTATGGCGGAGAAATTCGTTTTATCATCCCAAATTTGAAATTTCTGTTCCCTTTGACTATTCATCCGTGCTATGTTTTGTATTAGATTTATTCATGCATGGATATGGGTGGGGTGTATGGAGCATATTTTGGAGGATTTTGAATAGTTTTACAAAAAATTATCGGGCACCTTTTTACTTTGGATTTTGGATGTTGTTTTTTAAAAATATATAACAGTTGGATTTGTTGTATAAGTATATTAGAAATTAGAAATTCGGAGAGCACCTTCCAAAAAGGTGGAAAAAATTGGAACGTTCATAGTTCATAAAAAGATGGTATAAAAATGTAAAGATTTTTGTTGTTGTTCTTCTATTTATATTCTGTGGATTGAAGATTGAGGAAAGTGGATTGTGGATTCAAAATTGAGGATAGAGAGTAAGGTGTAGAGAGATATTGGTGAGATTAAGCTGTCAACAGGAACAAGCATTAGTTTAAGAGAGAGAGGGAATGTAGATAGTAGATGTGGTAGATATGTAAGAACTTATAGGAACGGGGTGAGAAGAAAGTCATAAATATGGAGGGAAAATGAGGAGGAAAGAAGAAGACCTGAATCCTGAATGAATGTGTTTTCCTTATTATTTCTGTGTACTTGTGTGTTTTGTTGTTGTGTTGTAGGTTGTGGGCTCATGGACATTTATAAAAGTTTACCTCTGGTTTCTGACCTTTTCCCTATCGTTGGAACTTGGAACATGTAACATATTGTAAAACTCATCCAATGAAGAAATGAGAATTGAGGATTGAGCATTCTTGCTTTATCTTGTAGTTTATACTTTATACTACTCTTCATTCTTATTTCTTGATTCTTGATGTTGTAATTGTCTTGTGGTTCGTTTGCTGGACGAATGACGAACCATAAGATACTTGAGTCTATTATTACGTCACTTTCAGTACTCAGTCCTATTTTTATTTGTTGAAAGTCCAAACGCATACAAAATACAAATGTTGAACAACAACCCACAATACCAAAAAAAACAACAAACAAGAAAGAGCAACAATACACAAGTGTCTAAACATCCGTGCATGTCATGGCATGGGGAAAAATAAACATTGTGGAACTGAGTTGTGGAACTATAAAACGTTGACATGGTCTTCAACGTCTTTATAGGTGTGAGTATGTAAAATATTATGTAGTTATTTTGTTAGCTGCGCAAACAGGAATCTTCCTAATTGTATAAACTGGCAAGTTTATGCATTGCCACAGTATGCAGTTGAATAGAGTGAGTGTCCAGTCGGTTCAGTGTCTGATGGTCACTTTTGACTCCTCGAAATGTAGACAGTAGACAGTAAACAGTAATGTGAATTCCTCTTCTTTCAACAACTAAATTAAAATAAGGGAAATTTCCACTGTTCAGTCTCAATGGTCGATTTAAGTTTTTATAAAGTGTACAGTGTACAGTGTGCATTGTGCATTGTACATTCATATAAGTAGAAGAATATTGTCGACTCGGTTTTATAACATGTTCTCTATTTTTTGAGGTATTCCAAATTCAGAGTTGATTTTAATTTTAATTCTTGTTTCTCGTGTATGGACGAAAAACTTACTTTAATTACTACAATATGGATCATTTGTGTAACTTTTTTTGTCAATCATAAATCATAAGCTTGTGCAAAGCACATGACTAAATAAATCTCACATCTTCTAGATTATATTTTCCAGACAAAAACAAATTAGTGTGGGATGACTCACATAAATAATACGACGAAATTTTGCGTATCGGTAATTTGAGACTTTTAAATTACATGTTTTATTACGTAATGGAATAGACTGGCAGTCTGTGGTGGTGGTGGTGTGACTTTCGTCATGATCATGTCAATTAAGTTAATTACACACATATTACATAATATCATATCCTACAAATTATATTCATTTGAAATTTGAAGTACGAAGTATGTAATATGACGCATTATTTTTTAATCATGTGGTAAAAAATGGTATAGAAGCAAAATACACGCGCATTTCGCGTGGGCTCAAAAAGTTCTCAAATATCCTGTATCCTGTCGTTTTTGTAGATATATATAATATATAATATACTTTGCGTCTTGAATCTAGGATTTCAATGATACGAATGTAATAAACAATTTATTACTGGGGGTGTTGTTCCGATTTGAACGGTATTGATTATTATTTGATTATTTTTGATGCGTATCTAGTATCAACATTCTATATGCATGTAGATTGATTTGTCCATCAGTCATTTTGCCGCTTGGCTTGTTTTTTGTGGGTCTCGTTTTGATAATAGTTTAGTCTGTAGGAAAATATTTTGGATGATGGAAATGGTCTATAATTGAGACTAATTTACTTTTAATAGATTTTCCAGTACATAGTACAAAGTAAATAGGAAAATTAAATTTGAATCATCTCCGTTTCATCTCCATCCGCGATGTCCTAATACACATGTAATTCAATTTGGTATTTGATAGGTTGAAACTTATAACATGGTAAATTAAAGTGTCGGACGTCAAACGTCATAGATCCAAACAGATAGAAGGAGTTTCAGATAAAACATTGAGCTACATCCATTTTAAACTTATACAACTAAATAATAAAATGGAGGATTTTGCACATACTCTAATGCAAATAATCCAAATAAAACTTTCATGATAGAATAATACTCAACTCGATGATACTTTTCTATTCAATACATGTACATTGTATATAGAGAGATTTCTGAAAAGTAAAACGGAAATCCAAAACATATAATCATTCTGAGTTTTGGCTGCCTTTTTCTTGAGCTTGGTTTATTCGGATTCGGATTTCGGATCCAGTTCCAGTTCCAAGAACTAGAGATATTTCTAATTTCTACATCCGTAGTTTTTCACATTCAAAATTCACAGAAATTTGCGTTTGACTTTTGGTATTTTTGAAAGTGGAAGACATGTGGGAAGTAGAAAGTAGAAAGTTTTCCTACTACGATTGACTATGGGTACAGAGTACAGAGTTTGTGAAATAAAATGTAATACGTAAATGAGAAAACTGGATTCCGGATGAAGGGAAAGCAGGATTTTGAGTCTTGAGTTTTGGTGCTTCTTCTGTAGGAAATACTTGTGTATGATTTAGAATTGAAATACCCTCATAATATAAAATATATTATAGTCTGCACACACAAACTCTCAAATCTAAAATCTCTTCCTGTAAAAGGAAGAGATTTTGTAGTGAATGTGTATAATAGAATAATACACACAATTCAAAATAGAGCACAGTACAATGAAAAATGAAAATACAATAGAATGGCCGAGAATAGAGTAAAGTAGAGTGGAATATGGTAAACAGGCATATTTTGAGAAGGAATGTATGTAAAAAGAGAGATGAAAATAAAGAATGGGGGAACGGAAGAGATTTTTTTGAAAACAAGGATTAATTTGTATACACATGATGTCGTCAGCAGTGTACAAAGAAGTAAGAACTAAGGAACAAAAACACACAACACACAATACACGATACAACATGCGTACGACGTGAAACGTAAAACTTAGGATTTGTAGTTTGTCCGTATAACGTATAACATACAGGCACACACAACTTTGTAGTTTTAATATAGAAATTTTATGTCGTAAAGCTGAATTGTAATGGTAATCTCAGTCATCATCTGAACAGCATAAAGAAAATCCTAAACAAAGAGGAAAATTCTTGTTTGACGAGAAGCAATCTTCTCTCTCTTTCTCTCTCTATTTTCCTTGAGATCCTCATCAGCCTAAGTTCTTGATTCTTGATTCTTCATTCAAATGCATAAATATATATGTACAATGTACATGTGTAGAAAAGGGAGATATTTATGTACATATATTTCTGCCAGTTCCACTACTTTTCTCCTACCCCTTTCCCCATTGAAATGATAAACGAGAAAATTCTCTCCACTTCCGTAGTTTTGTGTACAGTGCACAGTGTACATTGCACATTGTGCAAAGTACAGTTGATAGTCTAGTCCCACATATATTATAGTTTCGTTATTTAATAGAATTTGGGAAATTTTCCAAGGTCTAAGGAAATCATGTCTAACATTTTGTTGTTTGATGTATCATATTACTTAACATTGAAGATTGAATTTGAATATTTACCATGAACCATGAGCCATAAACCATAGCCAACAATCAACAATGTTTTACTTTGAAAATTTACTACGTCTAGTTTAAACTTGTAACTTGTAACAGAAAAGAAAAGAGTTAAAAATAATTACACTTATTATTTGTGTTTCTCCACGAGCAGGTTTTTAGTTTTTATGTGTAGATAGAGAGAAAAGAGGTGGGAATCACACTGTAATTATTGGGTTTTTGGGTGGGTTTTAATGAAAAATTCAAAGAGATTTAGTACTCAGTGAAAGAGTTGTGAAAAGAAAAGGCTGCGGTTTGAATTGGAGTTGGAGTTAGAGTTGAAGTTCAAGCTTCAAGAGCCAAAGAGAGTTGAAGAGGTAAAAGGCAGAGGCATGATTTTCAAGTCTCAAGTCTCAAGTCTGTAGAACGAAGGAAATGAATCATCCGTTGAATATTGAATGCACCTTAGAAAGTCTATGGTCTAGTGTCTTGTGTCTTGTGTGCAGGGTGTAGTACTAGTATGCATGTGTGTGGTTTTAACCGTACAAAGTAGGAAATCAGGAGACAGAGGGAGAGAGGAATGAAAGGGAAAATTTAAAAGGAAAAGAGTTGATGAGAGAATGAGACGAATCTTCTCTTACTCTACATGTACATCTATCTATCTATCTATCTATCTATTTGTCTATGGACTACTATGTACAAAATACCCAATACCTGCTTCCATACATATATTATGTATTATGTATTGAATTGAGGACCTGTATCACATGCACAGAAATACACTAGAACTTGGAGAGTGAAGAGTGGAGATGAAAAGGGAAAAGCTTTCAAATTTCAAAGTTAGAGTCAAAGACAGAGTCAGAATCAGAGTCAAAAGCAAAGGTTTTTCCTTCTCTCCTCACACAACAAAATACCCCAAGTAAAGATCTACTACTTACTACTCACTTACCATTTACCATTCACCGTTCACCGTTCACCGTTCGGCTTCTATCTTCTATCTCAACTTGCATTTCTACTCCTGAAAAAAGGAGAAAGAAAAGTCAGATCATAAATAAGTCATTTTCCTAAGACGCTTTCCAACTTGTTCCAACAAGGTATATAATAAGAACAAGAATAAGAAAAGGACAGGCGAGAGTTGTTCCTTGACTTTTGAGGAAGAGGAAGAGAGAAATCCTGGGTTCTGGATCCTAGATTCTTGTATTTTGTACACTGTACATTGTACATGAATACAAATACATACTAGTTATACATAATAAATAATATTTTACTTGGCTTATCCAAATAAAATTTTAAAAGAAGAATAGAGTGTCTACTAAATTCTGCTTGTTCAATGTTCCATGTTCCACAGTTTTGCAGGTATGAGTGCATACATCATATGTATGCACTTGTGAACATTTTAATTATTTCACAGTCACTATTATTATACATTATACGTTATACACGTTGAGGATTCAGAGATGTCAGATGAAGAAATAGAATGGAAATGGAGATGTTGAAATTACAGATTGTAAATTAATTTTCTGTTTTCTACACTTTACATGTTACATTCTACATTGTCCATGTAGTTACACTTTATATGTTATATGTTATGTAATCCTACAGTGCTATATGTATATAAGATACCTATGTATAGACTTGCATTATTATTGTGCATGTAATTCACTTATACACGATAAAATTGATTTATGATACACTACAGAAGGAGCAGGAGCAGGAGATGGAGAAAGAAAATATCATGTACAGCGTCTACAGTCTACACTGCTGTACATTGTACATGGTAAATATACTATATCTATAATAACTATAATGTGTCCGTAAAAAATCCAACAATTTTTTAGTATGTTGAAAGCATGAGTTATTATTAATGTTTGGTGTTTTGTACACTCAAAGTAGTCAAAGTAGATGCATAAAGCATAAAGTATTTTTTATTATTGCTCTAACATCTAAGGTCGAGGGCAATTCAATTCAATTCATTTCATTCAGTTCAGTTCAGCATTCAGCACACAAGAGCAGCCATTGGAATTAAACATCATACTTATGTATTGAATAAAGTACATGCATAATGTACGATGTATGATGTATGAGAGATGCTTTAATATTTAATATGTTCTGGTCTTTAGTAGTTGGCGTTTGTTTGTATAGTTTGTAGTTTGCATTTCATATATTTTGTATCCTAGTTTTTCTTTTCTCCCTACTCAAAAAAACTGAGGCAAATGTTTTTGATTTTGATTTGCATGACCAATTTAATTAAGTCAGATTCAAATTCAAATCCAGACTCAGATTTAGATTTAGATGCAAAAAGGAGAGTGGAGAATTTTTTTTTATACTCGGTGAAAAAAGTTGGCATCCAGACTTTTTTTTTTGTTCTCCAAGGGGTTGGTGAAATTTTGCCTCCATTCTCCATCCATGTCTTCCCTATGTCCATGTGTGGAAGGATTTTTCAGATGGGAAGAGAAGGAAGAGTAATGTTTTTACCCATTATATTCTGGATTCTGTGGATTCTAGATTCTAGATCTAATTCTAATGGATCTAGAGAATGGAAAATGGGCTGATGGTTGACTTGATTTGACTTGAGTTTTGAGTTGACTTGGCAAAAACTTGGTCGGCTTGTTAATTATCCTGCCGGGGATAAATGTAATGGAGAAAATTTGAGACTAGGAATTGCTGTTTTAATTCTCCCAGAGAAAAAAAAACCAGAATAAATTAATCCAAATGAATAAATAAATTGAGAGGATGGTAATTGGATGCATTACATCGAGGATCGGGTGTTTTCCCACTGCAAAACTAGTAGCACAAACTACGAGCTGCAGATTCAGAATATGAGCAAAAAGCAAAATGGTACTGTTTGGAGTTTGGAGCTTGGATGACCAAATGTAGCATAATGCGTGTAAGATGAAATTGTGAAGCAATTTGAACACTTTCTTGCTTAATGTTCACTGTTCACTGTTCAATGATGAGTGGTGAATGGTGAATAGAAAAAAGAAAAGAAAAACCCGAGTTATTTGTGGTTGATGATACTTAACTTTTCTCCTTTTCCTTTTTTCCTAATTGCTTTTACAGTTTACAGCAGTCACAATTAAGTGTAAAGTGTAAACTATTGGAGTAACAGCGAGAGAATGCTTTTTGGAGAGTAGTCAAAGACACGCATATCTTCTTCTTCTCCTTTATCGTCTATCGTAATGGCGTGCAAAAAGATGATGATGATAGTTGATAGTAGTGAATTTTGGAACTGTGGTGGCTAATGGCTGATGGAAGTAGAAAGTATAGAAAGAATGAGACAAGTAAAAAGTAAATGTATAACTGCTTGTGTGTTTTCTTTGCTACTAAATTCATCACTTCTTTTACCACTACTGTAATGTTACTAATGATAATCGCGTCTTGAGACTCAAAATTGTCATCTTGTTTATAATTGTTTTGGTCAGCATTCATCAGTAATCAGTAATCAGTAAACAAAGACACTGCATAGACAAGATGACTATGGTAGTTTTTGGTGGCATGTAATATTATGTTAATACTTTATGCGCAAAGTGCAAATTACCAAATATTGTACATGAACCAATGCTGGAACTCACAAGTCATGGGAAGGAAAACAAGTTTGACTGCAAGTTTCCTTATCATGTGTAGATTTGTTCAAGTTGTAAAATCAGTTTCATACAGCTCCTGAATTACGTTTGCATGTCTATAATGTAGTGTCTGTATTGTGTCTAGCTTTCTTTATCATTTATAGTGGCTTCTATTTGATTATACACTTTACTTTTTACTTTGAGTTTTACAATAGTTCTTATTGTTCCTGTTGGAACCAAAAGTTGTTTTTTTTGCGAGCTCATACCTGATAAAAAATAGTATGGTTATTTATTTCAAATTACAATGGCATGATTTATAATTTAATAATAATATTAATGATTTTTTTTTATCTCAAATTTCCGTTATTTGAGTCGGTGTTTTTATCTATTATCTAATATCTAATGGTAAAGGCATTGTGAATGTAGGTGTTAATAGTTTAATGCTTTTTGACTTACAACACCAAATAATATCATACCACAATTCTACTCACTCGAACGCTCCTTAACCTAGAGTCTAGACCGTCTTTCTCTTATCACGTATCACATGTCTTTGAAATAAGTTCATATACCATGTATTGTCTTCGTATAGCAGTTAATTTTATCATTTGTCTTTCCTTTTGCTGTTCATTGACTTTTGACGACCTCATGGCATTCCAGTAGAAGTAGCTTTTATTATTAAAACAACAATAAATTATTCATAATAATCATGCATCTTCGAGTATACAGTATAGACGTTAAAAAGTGATTGAGTACGATAATATGTCTGTTTTGACTTGTGACCGGATGTTTCCGACACCTGATCATCTTACGATATTTATCGATCAACGTATGAAAAGCATGCTCATCATCAAGTTATAAACATGATCCGAGTCAGCAAATTTTGTATTTTGCATTTTGTATTAGACGTTACAAATTACAAATTGGTCCCTGTATGTTCAACATTATTCATCATATTTCTTACTTCATACTTCGTACTCCATACTTGATGCTTCAGCACTCAGTAGTCAAAATCATGCTCACAAGTAGTGATTGGTGATACATGACAAGTTCATATTTTTTATTACATCATGTAACATAATGTTGTAATAACTGATAACTGGTAAGCCATACAATATGTCTGACCTATATATTCAACTTTTTGTTTGCCACTTTTTTAAAGTGCTAGTAGTGCATAGGCTATACAATATGCACTGTAAAAAAGCAATTAAATGGTAATTATTTTGTACTCTGGAATCGGCATCTGCTTCCGCCTGAGCAATCGAAATTAAAAGTACTGAAATTGATGAATGCTAAATACTAAATATACGTCAATGGGAGAAAAATATTCGTATACTTATTCCTTCTGATTCCCAATTTCAATATTAAAATGGATTGATAACTAGTAAAACTATAGTGCCATTGATAAAGTTTGTCTTTTTCATGATTTAAAAGTAAATAATAAAACAGATGTGTATATTTATTTATTTATTTGATTAATTGTGTGTTCTATCTTTTGTACACACAAAAGTGTTTGTCTTTGTCTTTGTGATTTGTGATACAAGAATGCTTTAATAAGTTTCAAAGTGATTGGGAGAGTGTGAAGGGATGAGGTCATAGCATAGGAAATGGAGTTGAAAAGCTTTCCTTTCTCTCCATCTAAAATATAATGTACAATGTACATGGTATTTGAGATTTGTGTATTTGCCTTCTTCTATTCTCACCGACTTCTTTTGTTCTTTGTTCTCCTTTGTGTGAACAGTGAACAGTTCTGCTAGAACTCTAATTATACAATGTAAATCGAGTTGAAATACGAGTCAGTCAAATTAATTCGAGTTGTGATCAAATTAAACGAGAGACAGAAATGGAAATGGAAATAGGCTCGGCCTTTGTCTTGTCTTTTATGTGCTTTTATGGTGTCAGTCGTCGCCTATTTCCTTGTTCGTTGTCTTTGTCTTTGTCTTTGTCTTTCTCTTTGACTATTACACTTTCTTCCCATGTTGACATTATTTTTGCACTATTCTGGCCTCTTTTCCAAATTTGGGTAATTCTTTATGTACCCTTTTAGTTTTGATGACATATATTATACAGAGAGAAAGAGTCAAGATATACTTGAGTGAAAAGTGAGTTGACCGAATTCCGGGAAGAATCAATAACATATAACATACACACAAATGAAAAATGTACGAATATTTCATTCTTCATGACTTTCTACTTTCTACCTTCTACTCCAAGTATTTTAATTAAAATCCAAGAGTGGTGTAAAAGTGATACGATCCGCACTTGACACCTTGGGTTTTCTTTCACACCGTTTTTCTGCTCGAGTGATACATTGCACATTGTACAATGTACATGGCTATGTAATAGGTAATAGGTAACTGTTTTACATAGTAGTAGGAACAAAGTTGAGAATTTGGTATTTTCTATTTCAGCAAACGTGATGAGAGATGAAAGATTCATGTAATTTCCGCTACATTTCATTTCATCATAAAACCTTTTTTGCTAGGAGAAAACGAAGAGATTATTATCTTTTTTAACCAGGGAAATGTCGTTTTTGACAAAGTAAGCGAGAAAGTTTCAGCTCGACTCCTTTTTCTTGTGAGAGTACTACGCTACTCAAAATATCAAATAGAAATTGGGATAATAATGAGATTTTATTGAACAATCTACATACTATACGGTTGTCTCTGTGAGACAGAAAAAGAGAGAGAAAGTTGTTCAACCGATTAGTGTTGAGCAAAGAAGATTAACTTCCAAATTCCAAATGCCAAATGCTTTTTCTTAAGTGATTCCCCTCACTTTCACTTCACACTTTCCTCCATCCTTCACATGTACATTGTAGACAGTAGACTGTAGACACTTTATAACTTTGAAATGATGACTTGCTCTATTGTAGATTGTAGATGTGCATGTGCAAGGCCATCGTTATTTTGTACGCTGTTCGCTGGTTGATTTTCAGTTCACACCTTCAAGTTTTTATTACACTTTATACTTCATAATATTTAAAACACAGAGTTGAGGAAATGAAGAGCAGCGGCCTGTGGATTCAAATATCTTCATTCTAGTATGCTCAGTTCTCAAGTATTCAAATCCTCAAACGGCTCAAGTGGTTAAAACAGTTGAAGATTGAAGCCTTTAGTTTTTTTGAGACCTTTCATACTAAAGATTTCAAGTTTCAAGTGATTTCAGTTTTCACCAAGTTTCCAGTTCTTATTAAAATTTGGAAAAAGCACGAAAGAGAAAGCATTGATATTGATATTGAAATGTATTCACCTAGTAAATACCAGTAATTTTCCAAGTTTTTACACGCTTTACAGTTTGGATGAGAAAAAGAGAAGAGCCATTGAGCTAAAAAAAGTGAATCAAAGTTTTTACAAAACGGGTTTTTGCACTTTTGTTTGTCCTAGTTTTATCTCTATTGGCATTGGAATTGATCAGTTGGGTTTACCGTGTACCGTTTGCACAAAGTTTTGTTACATCTTAAAAATTGATGGTGTGGAGGATGTTCGTTTGGTAAAGTGATGAAAATTGCTCCGCTTTTTCAATTTTTCGGATTGAAAAAAAAAACGAGAAAAGCTACGGATGATGAGCATGAAATATTGAACATGGAAAACAGCTTGAACTCTTCCACAGAAACACATTAAATCAGATATTGATTTTTATTTCATTAAGACAGAGCATGTTCCATCTGTTTCTTTCTATGCATGTGTAAATCAAGAATCCAGAGAATTTAGTGACTCTTTTTTATGTTCAAACTCTGAACTCGAATATTTACATGGAACATGAAAAATGAATATTGAAATTCAACTATTGATAAAATCTAAATTTCGACAGAGTTTGTACTTTGTATGTACATGTGAGTAGATTTTAAGCTGCATTCTTTCATTTTCCATGCTATGTGTGTTGTATCCTAAAAAATTTAATAATTTTAAAGATTGACTTGGAAAAGCCCGAGAAAGATGTGAGAGCTGAGCTGGCGATGAAAATAATAAAAATTGAATAGGAAATGAAAATCTCTCTCTCTATTTCTCATCAAATCCAAACTTGATAACTGATAACCTTTTATGAGCATGTGTACACAGTACATGTATAGGAAATAGGAAGTGATGGTAGGCTATGGAAAACAAACAGTCGAGCTTTGCAGATTTTCTATGTACTTTCACTTGGTTGGATTTCATAATATATTTTACGCATGAAATTAATCTACTGTGCGAATCTAGAAACTTAATATAGCAAAATATAGCAAAAATGTCGGAGCCAGTATGAATCTGATACTAATGAAATAGGCTCTGTAATAATAACTTGTTGAAAATGAAGACATAAAAAGAGTCAAAATGCTGAGGGCTTTATATTCCATGTAAATTTTTTACAATGTCTCAATACATAATATATTTTCATATTTGATGGAATATGAACTAGAAAATAAAATCGGCTTTGAAATTTTGCAATATGGAAAAAAGAGAAGCTACAAAAGCTACAAGCTACAACCTACTGAATGAAATTTAATAATAAGACATGAACATTAATATCAATATCAATATCAGCTTCAACAGTCAGTGTATACAAATATCAGGGTTGAATATTTTATTAAAAAATGTAGAACATTCAGGACAAATGCTACAAATGAATGACTAAAAGCTAAAAGGCCGAGCTGAGAAACGGAAAGAGTAGAGAGCCCATTGCGTATTTTTGTAATGTTGTATGTACAATGAATTTTCCATAAATGTACAGTGTACAGTGTACAATGTACAGCGTACAAGGCAATTCCATTGCGGATTGCATAAGCCAACGTTCCTTTCTGCGTGTACTTAAATACACACACGTAGTGTAGTAATAATAGTGGCAATAACTCATGCATCGGCATTTCTGCTATGAGGTATGATGTATGATGTACGATATATGATATACGATATGGCGTGACACATTCTACAGAAATAATACTTATGTACATCACATGATATGGTTTGAATAGTTTTAGCTGGGCATTGTGTGTTGTGTGGTTCTCGGTAAAAAGGTAAAAGGTATTTTAAAAGTATTTTCCCTGTGCTGACGTCGAGGGGTTTGGTTTCTCTGCCCATATTTTGATTGGTCAACCGGCCGTTTATTTACGGTTTGAGAACGAATGAGCCTCTTAAAAAACCTCGTACGTTCTATTGTGTAACGTGACCATGTCAGTCAGAGCCATGTGCTTCCTCCTCATGGTTTTATATGTATTTTGTAGTTGTATGTGGTATGTTGAGTATAAAGTATGGAGTACAATGGCAGGTATACATGTACATATACCTGCTATACATAGAATACATATATAAACATTGATTGCATGACTCGGGACAATTTTATCGTGTTCCTGCAATCCAACTACAAGACATTATCCAGGATATCCATGCTTATTGTTATTATTATTATCCTTTGTATACATATAAATATATGTAATATTTATACTTTATACGTCCTCAATCCTCTTGTAAATATTATACTGTACATTATACATATGACGTATTGTGTATACACACTACACACATGAATGATGTATGATGTACGGCGTACGGGTTTCAACTCAAAAATAATGTTCCTAATACGACGTAATATAATATATAATAATAACAATAAATAATAATAATGCTGATGATGAGATGATGATTTGATCTTTTGTGAGGGAATCACATGGTATATATTATTATTATATATTATATCTACTAAGTACTATGTTTTGTTCCACCACTATTTTCATTCTTATCCTTGTGGTATTTCGGGTTTTGTATTCCTTTCATGATAACAATCGTATAGTATTATTAATAATATGAACAATGCAATCCAGCAGCTCAAAACTCAAAGATGACGATAGTATAATAATAATAATACAATAATAATAATCATGATGATGATGCTACTGCTCATGATGATAGTGATGGTGAATGGTGAAGCTTCGGAAACTTCTGGAATTATTTTTTACCCTGGTCGTCATTGTTCATACTTCATACGTCAAGTCTACTGCTCTCTCTCACTCTTGTGTTTTGTACTGTGAAGAGCCAACCAACACCAATTTTCTTGTCATTTCAATCGTATTTGACTTTACAGTTGAAAATTGAAAACTTTTTTCATGTTCATGTCTTGTCAAAATCAACATCAACTTCAACTTGTCAAGTTGAAAGTGCAATCGAGTATTTCACGTAGACGTTTACAAAAGTAAAATACAGATACAGATTACAGATACATGTAATATTATACATTTGACATAACTCGGATCCGAATTTTGACAACTCGTATAAATATTACTCTCATAGTAAAAAAGAGAGAAGAGATGCACACTACACACTGCACACTGTAGGTTGAACTTTATTTTCCGAAATCCGGACCGCGGGAATTTTACTGGGAAAATAAATATTTTACGTTCCTCTTCGGAACTCTTATTGTTAGTTTAAAATTAAAGAGGACTGAACTACAATAAAAACTGTAGAAAACTACACCATCGTACACTGTATGTTGTAAACCGTAACATAAACTTTGATAATAACAGAGAGAAAATTAAAGGACAATGAATCATAAAATGCACAAGAAACGAGGAATGATCCATTAATTTGCAGATAATTGCTGAATAATAACCATGGTTTTAAACTTGAAACAGTTCCCGTTCTCTTCACACCGCCATCGTCTTTCATAAACGTTCCTGGTTTTCTCCTTCTTCTTTTTTTGCTTTACTAAAAATTTTAAGTATGGACATTGGACGAATGTGAGACTGGAGTTGTTTACGATTTACCACATGTACAATATAGTACAATGCAATGCAATGCAGTGCAGTGTATAATACTCTGTAATCTTTAATATATGCATAGTGCAGATAAATGTGCATCGCCAGACAGGTACAAAGTGAGTGGTTGTGCATTACACAATATAATAAAATCTCGTTCAGTTATATAACATATAATACAAACCAGACGTCGTTTATCGAATGCTAATAAATTACTGTAATCTTTGTAAGGAGTATGTATATAGTTATTATACTACATTGAATAGTTGTAGGTTGTAGTAATTTCTTAGATGAGAATGGACCATGCCTTATTCAAGCTATTCTAGACTCTAAACTCTAGACTACACTGCATACCTGTAGAAGCTCGTAATAATTGGATGGGTTACCTGTCTCTAACTACGTTTCTTCCTCTGCATCTTGAATATTGTTGTATTGATTGTGAGTGTAAGTTTTACAAACTAGAAGCATGTATAATGTACAATCTACATACTACATACAACATAGAAAATACAGACTGTCTGAAGGTCGATGACTATGCTCAAAAAGAACAGTGCAGTGAGCAGAGTGTGATAAGATCTGATATCTGGTGTCTGGTCTGGTGTGTTATGTTATGCACTTGATGTTGATGTCGAGTCTTCTACTTGAAATACCCATTGTTACTATTCATCATGGTTCATGTTATTCTTGCGGATTAAATCCTCTTTTGTAATTCCATAATCTATGCACAATGCACAGTACATACTTTGAGTATAATATAAAATACAATGTATTTGGTATTAAATGTTCTTAATGTAATACGGCATACGGCAGAGTACTTTCAAGTTTCAAGACAAAGAAATTAAATTCCAGTATTTCGAATCCAAATTCAAAGATGAAAATACTACTACTTCATACTAAAGTCCATGATATCACTGTGGTGCATGGTGCAGAGTGTAGACAAGGATGATAATGATGATTCGAATAACAGTCGAATTGTTAGGTTAGGTTGGTCATTAATCACCGTTCACCAATTTCAAATCAAAAATTAGAATGAATAAGCAATATGCTATACATATGTATAAAGCTTTAGAGAAGCTTTGAACAAAGCTTTTTGTATAAGCTTTGAATTTTTAAAGTACTTATTTTTCTCATATTTTATGATTTATAAAATATTCATTATTCAGAAGATTCGATATTCGGCTGAGCCTGCACACAGGAAGTCCATGAATGAAATATTAATAAGACAATTATATACATGGTAGATTTCATTGTGAGTTGTGGGCAATGGAATTAAGAATTTACATTTCACATCCCTGAAATATGGATCATGGTATAAATGCAAACGTGGGAAATTGGAGATGGGAATGCTGGAGGATTAATTTAGCGTTGTGCAACACACAAAACACTGCAAAATATTTGCTGTAGATAGTAAAAATAATTTCAATTGGATTATGATTTGAGATAATATTACTGTAATATGGAACATATGGAATTTGTGTAAGATATTGAGGATATGTTGATTTAGCAATTAACTGACCTCAGACTCTCATTTTTCCTTTTGTTTTCCTTCAGTAATAGAATATTAATAGTTGAGTGCGAGAAAAGAGAAAGAGGCTGTAGTTTGAAAAAGTATTCCACCTCAAAAAAAGTGTATAAACCTTAATGCTTATTATGCAAACTACACAGTATACAGTAAAAGTACTGTGATTTAAATAAATTATAGAAATCCATAACAATAATTATGCATCACAAATATACATATGCATGCTGAGTTTTGAATTGATTAAAGATATGAATTGTATGGAAATGCGACGTGCGACGTAACACGCTGTTGTTCTTTCCGTACACTGCATATTATACTTACTATTTACACTAATTGAACTACCACACTTGAGCTGTGAGAAAAAGAACTAGAGATTCCAAGAAAATGTGCAGGTACGCAATATTATTATTCAAAGGTATAATTTACAACAAGAAGTACTTTGTGTTTTGTGTTCAATAATGAATTATCATAGAGCAATTACGATGGTTGTTGTACTTTGATGAGGATTGGAAATTAGAAAAAGACTGTTTATTCCATTTAAATTTGTGACGTCCTCTGATTTTTTCTCTTCAACCTTCCAAATGTGCAACCTGCACCATTCTCATCATTATTGCTGTATTGTTGTGGTTATGTAAATTACAAATTATACTGGACTCTGGACTCCATTAATAGTTCTGCGCAGTACAGGTTGTGCAAGTTTGATTTGAATTTTTACATGTTTGATTATTGTTTGTTATGTACAAAGTACAAAGGGAAATTCCTTGAAAGGAGAAACCATGAATATTTTCTCTAGAATAATCTAGTGAGAGATTCTGTAACTGATGAACTGGATTCATATTTTATTTGCTTCCATTTATGTCTTCTACACAAAGTACAGTCGGGCAAAATCCTGAATTGGCTATCTTGTTTTTACTTGAGCTGGTCATGTTCAGAACTAAAGTATCTAGATGCATTGATCAAAGAAAATGATATCCATACATTCTAACGTACATTGTAGGTTGTACATTGTATCATTTCTGTAGTTTCGGCTGTGTTGTTAGTTTGTATCCAAGTTGTAAATAATAAATGGGTTATGCGATTTGTAAAAGCTGATAGCTGTCAATAGAGGACTTATCTGTAATACACATAATACAGTGTTTTGCTTCACTCCATGTTTATGTTGCCGATGTAGTTCGAGGAAAAGAGGGAGTGGAATTGGAAATGGTTTTATTTCACAATTTATTATAGACTAATAAAATTGGACATGGAGGAATCAGTTGAGAATCAAGAATCAAGAATATAGAATTGAACTTGAAAACAGTCCTGCTGGTCGGTTCCTGCTGTTTTCTCAAAGGGATTTTTTCCTTCTCTTTTTAACTATGTTGTATTATATGAGTATATATTATATCATGCAAGTCAAGTTCTAGGTTACGTAAAACATGTGTAATGTGTATGTACAAGTGCTTGTAAAACCTCTTCAGATTATGAGGATTCTAATTTTGACTTGAGAGTTGAGAGTCTATTCAAAAATAAATAAAGTATTACGAGTTGATATTTATAGGGGCCGTATACAATTTACATGGAGGAAAGAGATGGATTTTTATAAAATTGTATTATTATTCCTGCTCCAATATGGTGCATAATAATAATAATGTCGGCATTCGGCATTTGGAATTCTTTTCTTATTTCATTCTTGGAAAAATTGACCGTGATGGAACACTTAATTATCTTTATACATAATCAACCATCAAATCCCACGTATTTAAAAACCTTTGCAAACATAATAAATTAATTGCTAAATTATTGTAAATTGCGTTCTTGACACTCAAAACTCATAACTTTGTACATATTTAATATTTATTTATGCAATTCAGTGAAAAATATGAGTTGCGACGCAAAAATTCACCCTCATTCGTCACTAAAAATCAGCATTTTATAGCATCATACGATGCGAATATTATTTCTTGTTTACATGTTATAATTATTCAAATATTATACAGGTTGTCGATTCTCGATTCTGAGGTGTCAGTTTGTAAGTATGTGCATGTAGGAAATTAAGTTAGCAAACACTTAACTTTATGAACAGATTGGAATTCAGAGCAAAAAAACATGAGTGAAGAATGCGAATGTTGTATATTGTATTGTAGATGTGCTACAGGATTTATTGATATAGATCATGATTGACACGTTTCTCGACTCTAGACTCTCTCGCAGAATTGAATCGAGGATCAAAAAGATCAAGAATTGAACATCCTCAGGCTTTGTATTCTTGTTTAATAATGTACTGTACAATAATTACACGATACAATTTAAAATGCGCAGTACAAAAAAGTCTGTGTGTGTGAGTGCAAAACAACGTCATATTCATAATGATGATTTTTTTCATGCAAAATTCCTCTTGTTATAGTTATTTTGTTCTGTTAAAGGACTAAGTACTATGCAAACTTTGTACATTATTCCTTCTTCCTTCTGAATAATAAATTAACTGTCGGGAGTTGGGAGCACATTGTTGTATAACTTTAATTTTTCATAATTTGAAGTACATTTATGAATCATAAATAATGATACATGAAAAAATATCAGTATTATGGAATTTTTTATCCCTCAAACTGAATTCATGTCATGTGCAATGTGAAATGTACTGCACTGTATATATTTTATACTTTGTACTGCAAATTTTGAGACAATCCACTCATAAATTTTTTTGTGGATTTAAGTATTAAAAATTGAACAGTGCAACAAAACAGCTGAAAACCTCAAAACTCAAAAATCCCAATTGTCAGTCCTTTTAAATGCAACGACAGGATGAACGGGAAATGTGTGGCTTTTGTATCAACTGTTAAACCTCATGACATTTGCTGCAGCGACAGACAACAGGCAACAGGCTTTTATCTGCTGTATCATGCAAAACTCTGTAAAATTGATTAATGAATTTGTCGGACAAACCTGCACAACCTGCACAAAATATTCAATGAAGATGAATATTAAAACAATGGTAGTATAAGTAATAATAATAATTAATAATTGTTTTGTTGTTGGATTTTACATTTTACGTCTTCGGTATTCGTCATACACATGCAAAGTACAACTGAAAGGTTTTTTCCTCTTCCCATCATGAAATTATTACGCTACGTGTAAAAATGCAGTTTTCAGATGGTTTTTGCTTCTGTATAAATTCTCATCTGGAGATATAAGGTATCAGGTATAAGTTATACTGTATAAGCCTTATATGTATGCATATGGCGTATGTCGTTCACGTTTGACGTCAGGAGTCACGAGTTTTCATTCACATTTCATTCAGTAATCAGTAGTCTATACATTCTACATACTACATTACTACATACGCTGGGCTCATCAAATCAAATCCTAGACACTAGACACCACATCATACCACAAAATATCGTATGCAATCATTTTCTTTTATTTTTTTCCGGTTTCATACTGATGCGAAACACAAAATATCGTATGTTCAGAACACAGAACAGCATGCACATTTTTAATATACTGATTGAACTTGGGTATGAAAAAAGGAGCTAAAATCTATAGCTATTGCTTTTGCAACTTTGTCGCTGGTACTAAAAAAAATTAATAGTAGATTTGAACTCATGTCTAATGAAGAGTTGTTTTATTGATAAACGCAAAAGATGCTGGATTTTTGTTGTCATTGTTGAATTTAGATGCTCCGTTCTTGATTCTCCTTATTTGTTGAGCGCTCCTGTTTTGCAACTTGTCAATGAGCAATGAGCAAAGAGTCATTATGTGACTGAGAAATAACGAAACAAAGTGACAGTCAATTATCATGCATCATGTACCAGGGATCCTGAATTTTCTCATTATGAAAGTGGTCAATCCGATTCCAAAATAAAATAGTTGTAATTGTGTAACACTGCTTTTGAGTGTTGACTGACTGTTGACTATTGTATGCATAATATGTATAAAGTTGTTTTTATACAATATAAAACACAAACCTTGAGCTTGAAGCATTATAATATGAGTCCAAGTTTCAAGTTTCAACATCAGTGACGACAGTCGACAGTCTTTATTTTTTCCCTTCCACACGCATTGTACTAATACTTTACTTTAGGGTTTTTTGTATCATTTTATTCCATTGTTCAGAGTTTATAGTTCAAAGTTTGAAAACTTTGTATCCATTCCATGCTCCATGCATACAAAATTTAAAAGTAAATAGTACATGGTACATGGCACATGGACGAAGATTTGGTCGAATAGAAAAGTTTGTTTTTTAACTGTGGAAATTTTCAGTGTGGGTGTTTTGTTGTTGTTGTATTGTGAACGGAACTGTAATGTAGAAAATTTGTCTGGAAGCTCCAGCACAGTTGGAAAATTCGCAGTTTAAGAAAAGTTTGTTTTGATTTCTCTAGAGTTTATTTGTCCAAACTTTTCCCCTGATGATTTATATTTTATGGAATTCTTTAGTAGGGCACTGAGTTGAAAAGTATGCACCATTAATATCTAAATAATAACAATAACCATAACAATGAAAATGACAATAGTATCAGCTCGCTCTTCGTTCTTGGTTCCAGATTCTACAGTCTACATTCTAGCATTCTAGATAGATTCATAAGATTAGAAGATAAAGACACAGTGTGTACTATATAGACTGTAGAATGTAGAGTTTCAAATCTCAGGTAAACAGGGGAAAAAGTTACAGATTGTAACATTATCATATCTTTTTGACTCCAATTTCTATGATCATGATTCATAGTTCATAGTGTGTGTTGTATCTGTGCAAAATCGTCAAAGGTAAAAAGAATGAGCAGCATAGAATTACATCAGGAATCAGGATGACCATCAACTTCCTTTTCACATCTTTTGTTTCTTCATCTTGAGCACGTGTTAGTTTTTAGTCCAGTAAGAAATTCTCGAGAGATGTAGTAGACAAAGGGAAAACCATATTATTATTCTGTAGATTGTACATTTTATTGTCTTGAGTCTTGAATCTTGAATAGACGAAAATTATATAAGCATACATAATACATAAGTAAGAAAAGATGGACGTATTCCTTAAATTCTGTATTCTGTATTCAAATTTGGAGTACATTTACCATTGACCATATTTGTAGTGTAAATGGAACTGGTCTCTTTATTTGTTGAAAGTAGAACATTCTGGAATCTGTATAGAATATAGAAAATAGAATCCTTTTCAGAGGAGATTATCTTAAATTTGCAAGTGTTAAATATAACATTTTCATTATATAATTTTCATTTGTAGCAACCCTTCTATAACATTTTCTGCCTCATGTATGTTGTCGTCGGCTATAGAGATTAGAGATTGATATAAAATTCGGCACTGCTCTATCCTATGAATTCATTAATTTGAACTTCAATCTACATGTACAAATGATAAGAATAATACTATAGTAGTAATGTACAGTGTACAGTCTTTTTGGGTTTATAAATAATCATGCAGTATAGTTACATGTAATGCAGTAATAGTTATAAATTGGCTGAAATTGAAAGGAATTTCCTAGGAGGAAAAATACTGGACGTGGACTAGACCAGACCAAGACCAAGACAAGACGAGCGTGAAATTTCTATGGATAGTCAAATGTTTGCCTGTGAATTTTGCGCTATAGCATATTTATGGTTTATGGTAGTGGTCATGAGCCTTTTGAGTTTTTTTTGGCGTCTGCAGACAAACTCATGATTTTTGCATAATATATACTATGGACTATAGCATGCACATAACTATATGCATATCGTAGTAGTACCTACACATTTATATCCAGTGGTTATTTAAACAGACAATCATATACACAGATAATCATGGTTCACTACTCTCGTCTCTCGTCTCGCCTTTGTATGTTGTTGTTCATAATCCATGATAGATAGATACATGGATTATCTGCTCATTTAGGAATAATTTGATACAATTTGGTTCATTCCCTTTGTACACAAATGTTTATATTTATTTACTGGGTGTGCGAGAATTAAGGAAGTGATTCTAAATTCTGTGCTAAAAATCCAATGGATCCAGTGGATTGGAAAAAGAAAACTGCCAATGGATAAAAATTTGTCTGGCGAACATCTTTGGCATACCTCTGGTTCAGGATACATTTTGATTTTTGATCTCAGTGACTTGAATCATGATTCTGCATTTTCACAAAATGTAGAATTTCGGGATCCTTTTCCTCAATGTTAAAAACCCTGTATCTGCAGTTTGTAGTTTTTACTACTATAATATCATTGTATGTTGTATTAAATGTACATTTCATTTTGTGTAAGAATAATGAATCGTATGACGACCATGCGTTCGTTTTCCCCGTCTCTCTCATGTTTTCTTGTTCTATGTGTGTGTTTCTCACTCCTCTTCCTTCTTCTCTGTCTTCACGGTTCTCAGTTTTTTTGTTGTTATTATTTGAGGTTATTCGTTGTTAGTGGGTTTGTGTATCGTGTATCCTAAATCCTATGTATTATATTATACGTAATATGTAATATGTATACAACACACAGCACACAACATACAAGTGAGTACGCGGTTCGGGCAAAATGGGATTGCGATTGGTTGTAAGAAACTCACGCCATTCAACTCACTTGACTCACATTCGTAATTTCAAAGAAGAAATTCCCTCAGACAGAGAATTCTATGATGATGATGATGGTGATGATGGTGATGGTGGTGGTGGCAGTAGCTGCTTCTGCATGTGAAATGCGAGGTAAATGCAGAGCTTTTAGATGGATGGATGGATGGATCGTTGTAAATAAAACGTAGTGCATAATCTGTAATCTGATGGCATGATGAGACGATACGAAATGAGATAATGAATGGATGTGGACGGGAAGTGGCGTGGTACACCTCACGGTTAATACTACTGTGCTACTACTACTACTACTACTACTACTACTACTACTACTTACTAGTATTACTTTACTAGGTATAATGTCTGTATTTTACTACCAAAAACTTCTTTTGTCCAAAAAAAAATTACCATGTACGTGTACATAAGTTTGTCCATAATATGTATTTATTTACGCTGAAAGCTGTAATGATATCGTACATCGTACCATGTGCCGGAGTACTGCATACTGAATGCTGAATACCGAATACCGAATATCAGTACATGATGTGTGTATGGTGTATGAGGTATGAACAAAATCCACGCCATTGTTACATCATACTTTTAGTTTTGAATTTCGGCCTCACGCAAAACCTGAAAATACAACACAAAAATGTGGGCCATTGCCGTCTTTAATTTCACTCAAATATCAACTAAGTAAATACAAAACTTTTTTTTATTTTCATAATCTATAATATTGACTCCAGTAGTTTTCTCTACTGAAATATTTATCCTAATCATAGGTAACGATTTGCATTTGCAATTCCTAAGAGCTCTTAAATGCAGCATTTACATTAGTATATACATTTGTAAACATGAGACTTGATTACGTAGGGACTGCGGACTATGGACAAGTTGATTCTATCTTGTACAATCCACACCTTACATGGTCTATGATATGATTTTCCGTTTCCATTTCCATTTCAACCTGTCTTTTATTCCGGACATTCAACTTTTGTGTTTAGCGTTTGAGTGATTCTCAATTTTACCGCTTGTACTCTATACTCTGTACACACGGTTCAGTCTCCTTCACTCTTTTTCTTATTACTTATTTCTCTCTCCCTCTGCACATTTTTTACATTCTGTATTCAATGTGAGCATTGCATTTTGTATTTTGTTTTGCATTGTATTGTGAATTGTAAATTGTAATTTTCTTATTATATGAGTGTAGTACTACAGTAAATCCATTAAATATTACATGTCAGACTTTGAAGTAGAATAGAATAAGAAATGTGCATACAATATGCAATGATATTATATTATAAAAGATAAAAGATACACATGTAATATCAAACAGTAAGTAGTAAGTAGTATGCGAAATGTGCATGCTCGGGAATTATTTCTGATTCATTCATTCATTCATTTATTGTTTGTCCGTTGGTACGTATACAGTATATACATGTCTTAAGTCTTAAGTAGTCTATCTCCGGTACTGTGTCTTTTGTATTAAGTATGTACATACATTTGCAATAGTAATTGTACTGGTTGATGATGATGAATTTTATATCGTTCTCCTTCTCTCTCTCTCTTCTTGTTCTTCTTGTTCTTCTAGGTGTTTCTCCACAAGGAATTTTAAACATGAACGCATCAAACTCTTATTCTTTACATATGATTTATAATATGTAAATAAGCTTATGTTTTACGCATACTCTATAACTCTTAAACTCTAAACAGTAGAGGAATACTTGAGACTAGAGACTTAAGACTTAGACTACCGACCAAGTAATAAAATATTTTATTGTTTCCACGTATTTCTCTAGTTAATTCCGTTTTCCATTCCATAGTCATCTCTCTTTTTAATACAGACTTTATAAGGTGGAAGAGACTTTTGGAGTACGAGGGGGAAAAACAATTAGGATTAGTTTGACATGCAAAAGTATGATTTTCTTTATTTTATTACTCGTATTTCGTATTTTGTACACAGTTTTAGGTCTCAATTCTCAAGTCAAGTTTTGGGATTTGATGTTTGGTGTTTGAGTTTTGGATTATGTGAAAAGTTGAGTGCACTATAAACTATAATACTTTGTATTGTACATATAATATGTAATATGTATGTTTAATACATGTATATACCGATTTATAACAACTTTGTCTGTATATAGTATAGATACTATATTTACACATACAATTTTTGCACTTGCTTCTGATGGGGCGCAAATTTTTAAGGAAAACACAAAGATTGGAAAATATAGTAAAATATACATAATTAATATACAAATAATTGCACAACGGATCAAGGAAGTTTGAAGTTTGGGATGAGTTAGACGGCGAGTGGAGCTGAGCATCCACAAGACGAGAAGAATTGACGTAGTGAGGATGCTAAAAATAAAGCGACAAAGTATACAATAATATTATTATAGATTATATATTATATGATGAGAGGTGCCGATGATTATTATGTAATACATAAGGTACTAGGTACTAGGATTGGAAGGAAGCAGTGAAAAAAAGGCTAGTAACCTTTTTTCATTTGAGTTTCATACCTGTTCAATATTCAATAGGAACCGCTGCTCAAGCATTGCACATTTTAAATTGTATATTATGTGTTGTAGAAGTGCAGAAGTATAGATAACAAATAACAAAATTTATTTTACGACTTGTCCATTCACAGCCAGTTCATTACATACATATTACACACACTGTGTTGTGTACTTACAGCTCACAATGTGCAATGTACACACCTTTTGACGGCATTAGCATTAACATTGGCATTGGTGCTGGTATTGGCTTTTATATTGGTGTAGGTACTGTAGGCTGTATACTGTAGGTAATGCTGCTCAGCTCAGTCATGTGATTTGATCTGATGGGATTGTCAATGGTGCGGGTTGTCACAAAAGAAGCATACAGCTGAAAACATTTTTTCCCTTGAGGTTTCAGTATTTAATGCACCTCTCCACACATGTTCAGATAATATAGATACATTTACATTTACTTGTATTTTGTATTCTGTATTCTATTGCATAATGTGCTGTATTATATAAAGCTCATTCATTAAAAAAAATCCAGAATATCTTATTCAACTGGTTTGCTTTGAAAATACCACAAACACACACACAACTGTATCAGTAGTAATAATAATAAATAATAATAATTATTATTATTGAGGTATTGAGGCGGTGTGATGAAAAGTTTACATAAGATCTGGTATCAAATTTAAGGAAGTTGATAAATAAATAATAGTAAATAATTTATAAAAAAAATCAAGTCCTCACCTTGATTATTCTTATTTGTTGATACAGGAGCTTTATGTTCTTAAAAAGATTTCAGAATTTGAACACTGGCGTGAAACTTACATGTATAATGTATATTATGTTCACAGTAAAACTGGATGTACATCATACATCATTCATATCGTATAGGGCCTTATAAGTACTTACATGTATAAGTGTCGAATGGAAATGAATACTGTTTCATATTCTGCTGTGGATACTCAAACAATTCAGCTCAATGATAATGGTGTCATACAACCCAATATCGAACGCTGAATGGCAAATCAATGGGTACAAGTATTTTTCACCATTATTATTGTTGTAAAGGTGTTTTTTATTCATGTTCCCCTTGTTCCTTTTCAGTTTCTACATTCTAGATTCTAGACACTGTGTCGAGTGTTGAGTGTTGAGGTTTTATTGCACACAAAATGTTCATTTTGTATAGGGTGCTGGAACATGGAGAATGGAAAGCTATAATGTTGTAAAATTGATCTTTTTGGTTTTATTTTGGGATTTTATACTTGTATTCATGTACAAAGAAACATAAATGTAGAAGCGGATACTCACTATACACAGTGTAGAACGCATAGAATAGAGAATGCATAAGGACATGCATTTTGGTGTAGTCACACACGATTTGTTATGATTATTGTTATGGTCCTTCTGTCCCTGTTTTCATCAGAGATCCGAGACATGAAAAGTAGATGAGAGAACAGAGCACAAAGAGGTGGTCGAGGATGTGGATGAAATGCTTCGTATAAAATAAATGAAGTACCCTATTTTAGATACATGAACGCTGAATGTTGAATGTGTAAAAATCTGACCTTCCATTCTCCATTTTACATCTTGTTCTACGAGCTATGAACGGAGAACATAGAACGTAGAACGATTTTCTACTGGAAAATTTTCAACATTCAAGTTTCCAATTCCGATTTGTTTGGTGGGAGAAGAGGAGACGCATGGTATGGCATGGCATGGCATGCTGCAGGCTGGAGGAAATCTGTTTTATTGTCTAGTCAAAGTACTGGACTGGACTTGCATCTAAATTTCTTCATCCTCGGATCTACAGAGTACAGAGATGGACCAACCAGTCAGCCATCCACATCTACATCAACATTTACCTAAATAAATGACCGAGATATCTTTGTAGGTTTATATAATATATACTACTTACTATACTTGCCACTATTGCTACGATTATTACTATTAGAATGTATAGAAGCATGACGTGGAAATTTTCTTGAGCTCTCAATTACTCTCCTCTCTGTAATCCATGCTCTACAGATATACTCTATACACAGGTCAAAGTAAAACATACAAAACATAAAACATAAAACGTAATACTGGTACAGCGTCCCGTAATTTAGGATTTTATCACCCACACACGGAGATTTTGTATGCATTTAAAATATTTTTGTCATCTCCACGTCCTCTCATTTCTCAATACTTTTGTGTATTTAAAACATCAGATTTAGATTCCACAGGATTTTAGTTTTTTTTTGTTAGACAATAATAATTATAACGTGATTGTAAATTGATGTATTTTGTATAGTGTGTTATACGTTATACGCAGTGTGTAACCTGAAAATTCCTGTCTAATTATACAACTATTAATAGGACCAGGTTTTATAAATGTGACCAGAAAATATGAAATGTCTCTTCGACCTCATTATTGTTATTTTTATGGTCAGAGTTTTTTTAAAGCATGTTTTACACAGGTTTTGCTACTGCGACATGTGACTCCCATAGATTGTAAAGAATAAGTTTGGGTGGGTGGCATTTTTACCAAAAACACTGGTGATTAAATGTCCAAGCTCCAAAGAATTTGCGCTTAGCGTTTACAGTGTGGAGTTTAGATTTTAGAGTTTGGATTTTGGTTTTAAAATTTGGAAGCTCACCCGGTTGTTCTTCAACCAACCAACTCCTCCTCTTCATTGAATTTGGTATATTTTAAGTACATCTACAGGATGCGTAACGTATAATGTGTACTGTGTACACACGACCATTCTTATATATTGTTGAGAGTAGTATCTTAATTTTTTTATTCATGTCTATGTTTGTTGTTTGTTTGTTTTTTTTGCCCACATAATACATAGGACAGCTGCTGCTGTTGTATTTTGAATGCTCCTTGATCTTACATGAGTCCAGAGTTGAGTTGAGTTGGGAGTCCTGAGTTTCAGATTACATCATAATTTGATAAATGATGGTAATGAACCTCGTGTTTAGGATTATAATAAGGCAAGAATGCGATTATTATTGTGTAATTTCTATAGATGATCATGTAAATCTGTGTTTCACCTTCTTCCTCTTCCTCCTTCTACTACTTCTACTTTTCTTGTACATGTTCATGGGAGAGGGTTCAGCCTCTGGCTGGCTCTCAACGGGGTTCCACATCTAAATTCTAAATTCTAAATCCAAATCCAAATCCACCTTCTTAACACACTAATACTACTACCACCACTTTTTATTTTCCAGTTTTTATACAGGAGAAGAGGCCAAGTTCAGTCTTCAGTCCAGAGTGCACAATTTACACACATTTCACAGGCAGTAGACAGTGAAATCAAATTCCAGTTTAGTTTTTTCTGTCTCTCTCTCTTAAACTTTTTACTTCCTTGAAAGACAATGGACATTGTAAATGTAACAAACTGCAAACAATGAGAAACGGCAATGGGCAAAATTGATGATGATGTAATAATAATAATAATGTAATAATGTCTGGTACTTGACCACAACAGTGTGTTATGTTTTGAATGTTTGAATTTCAAAAGTCACTACAGGCTAACGAATGAGCTGGTCACTATACTAAAGTGGAGAGTTAAATGAAGAGGAAAAAGTCATGTTGAGATGAGAAAAAGTGCACTTTGCACTCAACTTCACGTCATTTCACATTGTACATTTCACACAGAGAGGAAGATGAGTACAACGAGTAACATTGCTCCGAGATCCGAGTTATCATGGATACTTTACAATAATAATTATGAGGTTAATATGATGTAATAATTGAATGTAATGAGCACTCTCTCCTGTGTACAGGCATTTCTCTCTACTCTCTACACGTGCATAATATAATAATAGTAATGACATGGTAAAAGTAATAGTAATAATAATAATAATAATGAGAATGAGGATATTATCTGTTTACATTTCAAGTTCATGTTGAATGTTGATAGTCTGAACATGAAGCTGTCCTCACCACTCCACTCCACTCAACAGTAGGTCCTTCATCATAACAAGTAAAAACTAACAAGAACCATTTTGTTAGACCTTTATGTTCCTCATTGAGCATTGAGCATTGAGCATTGAGCATTGGGAGTATTTGTTGGTTGTGGGTTCTTTTTTCATGTTTCCTTTTTCCTTCAAAAAATAGGGAACGTGTTTAGAAGAGGTCCTCATCTCTCCTCTGTTCTGTATAAAGATATTTCTGTGTGTGTAGTGTTGAGTGTGGAGGAGAAACTCATAGTCACCGACTGATCGCGAGATGAAGGCAAAATCTGAATTTAGAATTTTGTATTGGTGTGGTTTGGTTTCAAGTACTAAGAGTCAGAAGTAAAATCAGCATCGGCCCTGGCTTTGGATCCGGATTTTTTGTACTCAAGTTGGATTTGGTTTTGGATTTTGGACAGGGTATGAGACGAAAGAACGAAAGGACGAACGGGAAGAATGAGTCCCGAGTTGAGTTTAGTTGAGTAGAGTTGAGTAGGAGCTGAGGAGCTTTGTCAGACTTTGAGAGTTTGGAAAGGGGATTGATGAGCGATGAAATGAAGTGGACATGAACTCCAACCGAGTTTCTATTGTGCCTTTAAAGAGAAAAAAAAAGACCCTCCTGACGACTCTCTCCTCTTTCTAGAATCTAGTTTCTAGTTTCATCTCGCTACATATACTCGGATACGTGTAATATCTATCATGTACATTGTACATGTATTATGTAATAATGGAGTGTGTGTAGTCTTTTTCACTTTTCCCCTGGAAAAAAGTAAGAAAAACCTCAGTAGTTGAGTTGACGTGAACTATTAACAAAGAAATATAGCATGTAGCATGAGAATGAGCAGGAGCTGAGCTGAGCTGAGCTGAACTGAACTGAATTGAAGAAGCTGGAGGAATATAGAAAAGAGGAAAAATGTGATAAAGGTTATATCAGTATATAAATAGTGTATTTGGAGCCTTTTGTTGCACGTCCTGCGTGGACTGTGGAGGAACTTGAGGAGAGAATTTCTTTTTACTAACTGCCTGGCCTTACCGCTTACCGAACACCGTACACCGAACAGAGAACACACAGAATAGTGTACCACGTACCACCCGTGTAGTCATCAATAGGGATTCAGTTTATCCCCATTCTCTTCTAGCACCCATAACACAAAACCCACTCATATTTTCTTGGGTGCATCGTGTATCGTCTCAATTCTACATTCTCTACTAGCATGTCATGATACAAAATATTGTACAAAATTCCCAAACTTACCCCATTTTTCTATGTGGGCTGTATGCTGTATTTTGGCTTTTATTTGGGAGTTTATATGTTATAGGAGAAATTGTCATTTGCTTGAAATTTGTAACGAATACATTTAATGAAACACCTTGCATCTTCTTTTACACAAAAAATTGAAAATGCTTTGCTCTTTTCTGTGTTTCACGGGACACGGATATGTGAACAGAAATTTTTTGGGGTGACCATTATATGTTCATATTTTTAGTGCATGTGTGTATTACATACTATACATATGTACATTTGTAAAAGAAAGAGTGGTGACATGAGGGTGCTGACTTTTCGGACCTTTTGTCATTTTTGTCTCTCTTGTCTGCCGGACAAAAAGTAAAGTGGGCGGATGAACAAGAGGATAAAGTAAAAGGAGAAGAAAGAGAAGGAACAGTAGGAAATTGAAAACTGACGGGATTTTCTCTCATGTAGAAAGAAAGCCAAAGCCAAACTGTAATCGTAAGTGGCCATTCCCGTCCCCAGACAGACAGACACACGCACAATTGTATATGTAATGTACATTGTACATACATGTGTGACTGTGGACTGTGGATGTACTCAATACTCAATACTGGGTACCCAGAATCCCAGAATCCTAGAATCCCAGGATTTTTCTGGAAAACAGGGAAACAGGGAATTTTATCCAGTAAAAATTTTGAGAATCCCTCCCAAAAGAATAAAATAACAACCGTTCCTTGTACGTTGTACATTGTACATTGTACATTGTGGTTCGAATGGACTTTCAGCTAGATCCATGTAATATACAATACACAGCAGCAGTGATTTTTACAACTGAAGTAGTCCAAGCGTAAACCGTATCATCTATGTATGTGTGTGTATGTACAGGGGTAATAATAATAATAATAATAATAAAGGTCCATACACTACACAAACATATTTATGTTTACCCAAAAGTCCGTTTCTGAATGTAGTGAGGGAGGAAACTGGAAAAGGGAGACGGAAGAAAACGGAGAGATTTGTTGAAATGCGGGCTCATTCATGTTTCAGTTTGTAGTACATGACGATGATGATGATGATGGCGATTGGCGATGATTATGTTTATGTTACTATGAGTAAGAGTAACTCTGGTCTCTGGTCCGTTTCGGGGTTTGGTTTATTTTCTATTTTCTTTTCTCTACTTGGTTGGTTCTTCATTCTACATTCTATATTCTACACGTACTTTGTATTCACTCTGGTCACTACTGGCTGGTTGGTCTCCTTTTGGAGACAAAGGGACGAGGGAAAGGAACAGACAGACTTGTCGAGTACACATAATAATTATTATTCTATATGATGATGCAGTCATTCTACTTTCTAGATTCTAGATTCCATGTACTTTGTACTTTGTACTATGGGATGTGCACTGTGCATTGTGCTGTGGCAAATGATGATGCAGTTTGGGTTTCAGGGTTTTTACTCGCCTTGAATTCCAAACTTTCTAGATACTTTCTACATGTACTCCCGATGTAAAGCTGTGGGTATGCGGATAAGCACATGAGGATGAGAAATGAGCAAGTCCCGTGTCCAGTGTCTCGTTTCTCGTTTCTAGTGTCCAATGTCCATTGCTCTATTGTCCTTATCATTTTTTTCACGAGGAAACGATTCACGAGGATGCGATGACGAGGACAATCGAATTTACTCTTGTCCAAAGTTGAGGGTTGAAATAGGGAGGGAGACTCCTACGTCAGCAAGAAAAACAACTAGAACACACATAACACAGCATCATATTTGTACAGTGTACATTGTGCAGTGTATTATGTCATGTAAAATATACAGAAAGAGAAAGAGAAAAAAAAGAGAGGAAAAGGAGGCAAAAATCGAAAACTGAGGAAAATGAAGCGTAAAACCAACAGAAGGAGGAGTAATTTCCAATTCGAGGTTCTGAATTCGGATTTGGAGTCCAAGGGCAACCTGCTTTTTCCTTCCCCCTCTGATGTTCTCTTCTGTCTTGTGTCTTATGTCTTCTGTCTGTGTTCGGTGTTCGGTGAGAAACTTGCCCAGTTGAACAAATAGCCATAACAGTGGTCGGTAATAATGCAAATGTTACAATCCCTGATCCGTTGTACTTTTTACATGCTGAGTACAACGTAGATTCTACATTCTATTCATATAATAATTGGACATTGAAAGTTGTTCGGATAAAAAAAACTATACTTGGTCATTCTATTCTGTTCTGTTCCATGTAGAATGTACACTGTACATTATACAGGAATTACGGAAATTATAATGCACTTAAGTTTGAAAAAAAGACTCTCGTTGGCTGGACGTTGGATGTTTTAGATCCGATTTCCTTGAAAAGTACATAAAAAAAGAAGGCTTTTTGTACTTTTTACTTTTGTAAATTGATAAAAAGTTTATGGTTTATGGAGACTGAGGACTGAGCATCTACAATAGGCAGCCGCCGTTATGTTTTACCATGTAAGTGCAAGTGTAATGGTGCAAACTGTAAGAAGAAAGAAATGAAGGGGAGTCTGGAGATGGAGAAAAGAGAATGTATAGATCCAGTCGAAACTGCATGACAATGACTTATAATACTAACGGAGTTTTGAAAATGGATAATGTAGAATGTTGAATCCAGAACTCAGAATCCAGAATCAAGTTTGGGGTTGAAAGTTGAGAGAGAGAGAAAGAGCGATTCATCCTTTTGTCGATCCGATCCGAATTTAGAAATACAGAATTTGGATTTGGATTCGTATGGGGAAAAATGTGTAAATACCCGATTATTTTGTTCATGGTTCATTCAGTCTAGAGTCTACAGTCTACTTTTTTTACCCTCCCTCTCAAAAGTCTGGAGTCTGGATTCTGGAGTTAAGTTGTGGATTTTTCTTTTCTATCCCTCTCGCCCTCATTTTCTCCATCCTCCATACTCCATACTTTTTCTTTCTACTTTATATTCATCTTCAAGAGGGAGGGAAAGGAAGACAATTTTTTACCGATTGGTTTCATCCATTCTCGTTGTCATTGTCATTGTCGTTTTCATTGTCATTTCCATGTGTTTGATTCCGGGGGTGCGTTTTTTTACTGAGCACAGAGCACAGTCTTCTTGATTCTGCATTCTGCATTTTGGATGCTGGATGCTAGAACCTCAAGATTCTGAATTTGGAAATCTGATCAAAAGTCTCCTTCCTCATCTCATTCCTTCCCACTATGTACCCAATATACAATTTCTCTTCATCTTCTTGATCTTTTCTTGTGTATTCTCCATCTTCTTAATACAAACTCTCCAAGGACCAACTTCATTTTATTTCAATTCTCATGCACTTATCTTTTATCCATCGAGTTTATTTTAAGGATGGATGGAAAATTTCCAGAGAGATTTCTTTCCCCCTCTCCGCCGCCGCAATGTATTGTAGATTCTAGTGTATAATGGAGTGCAGTGAGATTTACCTCCTATTGAATTTTTTTTTTTTACTGCCGAACATATTTTCCGCTTTTGAATTCCATGGAACACAAAATACAAAATGCCGGATCTGTTGGATGTAAAATGGAAAATGTTGTTGAATGTGGAATTTATTTATTCATTGGCCTTGAATCTTGAGCTATGAGCTTTGAGGATTTTTGAGGATTGACATATTGCACGTGAATTGTAGTCCACATGTTTGAAATTTGAAATAGTACAAAGGGAATCAGAATAATTACCTCTGTCACAAAGAGCCAACATATAAAACGTAATAAAATAAACATAAAAAGTACAAGTGCATACACATAGGAAAAGGGAAAAGATAAAGCAGATTTATCGGAACAATCTAAAATTGAGAATGGATTCAATTTAATCAAGGTGAGAATCAAAGAGGATTACATTTTAAACTCTGAACATCAAAGCACAAAATAGTAAATACTAAATTGATGTACAAGTTGAACCTCTCTATGAGAAATTTCCTATTGAATTTTCATACTTCAAATAAAGAAATTTTTGTAATTAATTTTTAATAAATAATAATAATAATATTAGCGTGTCTCCATTTTTCAAACCATTATTGATTATTGACTTTGGATGGTCATTCCTGGACAAAATAGGACAGAACAATTTATTACCACAATCACAATACGTTTTATACCTTATGTAAGATAAAATGGTCAAGTGTTAAAAAGCTATAGTTTTAGAGTACCGTTTCCTTTGAGTTCAGGATTTAAAGAGAGCAAGTAATTTGAGTGGATTTTCATTAGCACTTCACACTTTACACAAATCTACTTTTTATAGTGCTTCTGTCAGTTTTGTTGTTGGCTTGAAAGAGTTGAAGAAGGTGAAAGTGGATGTCTGCTGTGTGCAGTAAATGCATTTGCAAATACAAATAGTTCATAGTAGAAAGACTTCCAGGAAGATTATAAACATATGCTAATTGGAATGAGAAAGTTCCGTGGCAGAAACAGAAACAGCAGATTGAAAATGCAGTGTAAAAGGGATTGAAATTCAAAGTCAAAACAAGGATTAAAGTAAATGTACTTTGTCTGTTTTGTTTTATTTTGCATTTTGCATTTCAACTCATCTACTAACATCATATTTTCTCTCTGGATTTCATACATACACCATGTACAATGTACACTTGACATGCAAAGTGAATGAGAAAAAGAGATTGTATGACGTACATCAAATGCATCAAGTATTCCAGATCCCAACTCTCCTGTAAAAATTCAACTCTTCTCTCATATCTTTCCTTCTTTTCCAGAATACTCCGTACTTTCACTCTTTTTACATTTCTCCTCAATATGACTGCTTTCTAAACCCATTGTACAATTGTACCTCGTACATTGTTTTCCGGTCGGGGTTATTTGGATTCCCTTCAGTCTTTAGTTTTTTTCAGTATGTATAATGTATACACAATACACATCTAAGAACTAAAAACTCTACATTCAAAACAAAGATTTAAAGTTTACATGAACCTCATGAAAATTCAAACTCAAACTCTTCACTCTCCCGTCTCTAGTATTCAGCACACAGGAGTAGACTCTAGATTCTAGAGTCTAGATTCCTTCATCTCCGCCATTATATTTATTATTATTATTACTACTACTATTTTCTTTTTTGAGGGACAAGTTGTTTTTATCCCTAAAAAAGTTGTCTGTCTATCTATCTACTAACTACTAAGTATACAAATCCATCTGCCTGTATAGAGTTGTATGTTTCACCACGAGACAAAAAATAATACACAAACTCCTATCTATGTAGGCTATACGTATAACGTATATCTATAGACTATAGATATACCTAAGTTTTAATCCTAATCACGAGTTTACTCAAATGAAAGTTACCATAGAATGCACAGAATACAGAGAATACGGATGTATTCCACTTATTTTCTTTTTGGGGAGACTTTGGAGACTTTGGGGACTAGAAAACATCCATTCGCATCCGCTTGAATAAAGTAAAGTGACTGCAAATGAGCTTATAAGTAGAAGATCCTCTTTCTCTCCCTTTCTCTCTCTGTTTCTCTCTCACCTTCCCTTTCTTCTTCTCATCTATTGTATAATGTGTGTTTTGAAGTTAGTTGAAACTTCTTCTTCTTCTTTTCTGCTCCCTGTCTGACTTTCCCCTTTCCATCCATCGAGTTGAGAAAATACATCAAATAACAAGCGGAATAGGAGTACGCATTCAGATTCGGATTCAAATGTTTAGGGAAAGTATATATAAGACAAAGTACATGGATGAAGGGAAAGTGAGAGAATGGAGTTGAATGTTACCGTAATGGAATGGAAATGAAAATGAAAATGGAAGTAAAAGTAAAAGTAGGGTGTCTAGTGTCTACTTTCTTGTGTGTCTGTATCTGTATCTGTATTCCTTGTATCCTGTTCTGTATATTCTCTACCGCTCTGTTGACATCATGATCAGGATAAAGGAGAAACAGAAGAAGAAGAAGACGAAGAAGGGGAGAGAAGTGAAAAGAAAGAGGAAGGAAATGAAATGGAGTGACAGAAAAATGGAGGAGATAGCAATGACAAAAGGAAAATGGAAAATGAGAGAGAGAGTATAATGTACAATGTAGAATGAGTGCGATGAGGGGAGAAAGAAAAGACAAAGGATAATTTGAGCTTCAAAGGATGAAAACTTAACATTTTGTTATGCCGTCTCCACACTTTTTCTTTCCACTCGCTACAATACACAATATACAATGTACATAATATCCTATGTATACCCGCGACCCGGTGTACTGCTACTCGGATCGGAATGGAACAAAAGCATAAACAGCTCGTATAGTAATTCCAGAATAGTTCATTAGATAAAAATATACGCAGTTTTATTTGTACTGTACATACAAATGTACATAGTATCGTCACTTTCCAGAATTGAATTGGAAATTGGCATTCTATTCCATTTTCCCTGGTTCTCTAATCTATTGTTCTTTACATCCACAATGAACAGTGTACATTGTACATTGGACATGGTGCATATTATCCATTTTCTCCCCTCCAATTCCAATCCCAATGCCAATGCCAATGCCGATTCAATGATGAATCAATGAATGAATGAATGAATGGATGCACGTGGAGCGTCTTCATTTTATTCTGGAATGCTAAACCTTGATCTTGATCCACCATCAAACTGGTCTGCGAATGACGAGCCGACAGTCAACCAACTAAACAACTAAACAGCCCAACCCTCATTCACAAGCCACCCTTAATGACAATAATTGAAAACATCTGAATTCTTCTTCATGTTTTAGGAAAGTAAAGAGAATTTACTTGTTGTCTTTTTCTTATTTTCATAATATTATTCCATTTTTTCTTGTTGTAAAAATCAATAGTTTTGAATGAAACGTTCCTCGCTACTTTAATTTTATTTTAACCCTCAATAGTATTGAATTTTTCCTACCGGTACCTAGTGAAAAAACCACATAAATAGATAAATTGATAAAATGATGAATTTATAGTTTTTTAGTTCCTTGTACAGTCGACTCTGTATTTCTATTTGAGTTTGAGGGAAATGAAAAGGAGAAGAATGAGAATGGTTGGTGAGAATGAATTTACGGAAGCATAAGAAAAAGAAGAAGGAAAAATGAGATACAAATGTCATGACCGTGTAATTGGAGACTAAAAAAGCGGATGGATTTGAGAATGAAAGAGGATGACTACATCTTACATCTTATTCACTATACAGTAGTGTGTACTGGGTAAATTTGTGTGTTGTGTGTTGCGTAGTGGAACGTGTGCTCTGGGGATCCAGTAATAGGGTACAATTCCGTTTCGGTTTCGGATATCGGTTTCGGTTTTTTACTCGCACTTTTTTCCTCTCGTTCATCTTCCTTGTTATGTTATGTAATGCCATGCCATACCATGCCTCAGTTCGCCTTGCTCGTTTCAGTGGTTGCACATTTCATTCCGTATATAGAGAGAATAACAAGATGAAGATGAAGACGAGGACGAGAATGAAATGAATGAGAAGGTATGTGTAATGCGTAATGGGTAATATGTAACATGTATCTTGAACCTTGAGCAGTGAACAGAGCTCGATGCTCTTTTCTTTTTTTCCTCAAATGTATCCATATACGCACTATCATCTTCTATTCGCTGTTGTAGCTGTAAAGGAAATTTCCTAGATTCTGGATTCCTTTAGACTTTAGACGCTCACATTTCTTTTCATTAAGTGGGAATTCATTAAATGTGAAGTGAGTATCTATGTGTGTATGTGGTATGAAGAATGTAGATGCAGTATGACAGATGCAATTAGGTGCATCTCATTCTCCACTTACATCTTACATTTGGTATTTACTTTTTACTATTTACACCTTTCATTCAATTCATTCCACCAATTAATTATTTATTTTCCACATTTTTCCTGAAATCTAACGCATCTTGAGTCTTGAGTCTTGAGTAAATTTTAACAATTCCCAAGGGACGAAAAGACTCTGGCTGCAGAGTAGTGAATGGAATGTTTGTTTTTGTGTTTCTGATGCTCCGAGCTTGTGTTCAATTAAACATGTATGACTCTGTCTTTTTACTATTCTGTTCTGCGTTGTGACGCTGTGTGGATTACGCATCGGGCATAAAACAGAAGATGATGCAACTTTCGGTGTATAATATACATGTTTAATATGTAGGCAGAAAACCTGTAGTACAGTTGAATGAGCGGTGTTTTGAGGGAAAGTGTAAAGTGTAAAATGCATTGTGAGGATGCAAAGTAAAGAAAGACGTGTAGATGCAGTAGCTCTTAGGGCTCAGTTCTCGTCGCATGTAACCGGTACCGGTAGATAGGTAATAGGTAATGTTGAGGGATTTCTTTCTTTCTTTGTGAACGGGGACGTGGCAACTTAAGAGGATAAGTGCAGAAACATTCATTCAACATCCAACATCCAGCACTTTTACTCACATGGATTCGAGATTCAAGATCCGAGATCCGAGATGGTGGATCGTCACAGTAGACGACCAATTCGTGATCCGACTGTAAAACGAACCGTTCCATTCTAGATTCCTGTTCAGGTACAGATATATCTGTAAGGCTGTGGGTGGATGGATTGAATGTCCTCTCTTCGTCTCAAGTGTAGAAAGTAGAAAGTAGAAGACAGAAGGTAGAAAGTGTGGATAGTGCCGTAGAGATACAAATGAAGAAATGAGCTATGAGCCATGAGAACAGATCCAGACATTAACTAGGATATCATTATTTCTTCCTTTAGATGGATAGATGGATGGTTGGATGGAGGGAATCAAATTGTGAAATAGAAAGAAAAACCTCACTCTTCTTCTTCTTGATCTTTTTATTATGTATACATGTTACATGTACCTACAAAAATGGGGAAAGCAAGTACAATATACAATATACAAGAGTCTAGACTCTAGAGTTTGTTCTCGATTTGGCGTTTGGTCCCAAGTACCAATTCCAATGGTAGAAAAAGGGAGAGGTGAAAGGAGGTAGAAGCTTTCTATCGATCTGTGGTGAGATTTTCTTTGGCTTTTCTCCCAATTCTCTCCGCCTCTCTTTCTATATTCCTGTCGGTTATTATGTATGTACTTCCTTGAATTGGACGTTGAAGAGGACAATCAATTCAAGTACAAATACAAAATACTCCAAGGATTCTGTATCTTAGAATAAATATTTGCATGCATATGTCAATGTAGAGATTCCAGAGTCTGGAGTCCGGAGGCCGGAAGAAAAGAGGTATAAAGATCACTAGACATTTTTTCGAGGTATTTCAAGTACTAGTTTTGCAACACATTCCTGTATTTTGTATTTTGTTACCACTATTAGAAAGCGGAAGCTAAAGATTATTATTTGAAATATTCTTGTTTACAATACTTTGCTTCGTATCTCTTAATCTCGTATCCGGTAACTAAACTAAATCAATAGAGTAATTCACCAGCTTGGGGTGCTCCAAACTTCAGGCTTCAGACTACTGGAGTATTTATTTGTTTCTTAATATGTCATTGCTATAGTATATCGTCAAATCCGTGGATATAGATTGCCAGTGAATTTCCAGTCCAAATGTACAGTAAACAGGCTTATTTACCTCCTCTCTTTGAAAATATTTCATGTTCAATGATTTGAGGTTTATGATCCCCGTTTCAAGTCTTCCTATTTATTGTTTACTATTTACACTAAGAAAGATTTGTGAAAACATCCGGTTCTTACAAAATCCACACTGGAATTTGAATTCATTTTCTCTGTTGTTTTATTTATTCTAATATTTTTCATTTCTTCGTTCCGTCAGTTGCAGTGTGAACATAATCCGTAATCCCTGTGTATTTGTATTTTATATAAAATGAGAAAACGTACAAAAACTTACAGTGTAGATTCATGAACATTGAACATGTTTCGAATTTTTAAATTAATTAGGAAATAACTCGATAGGATTAAAAGTATATTCAGAATACACAATAGTACATTTCATACTGGGTATTTTGCTTTGTTTTGTTATTTCTTGCTTTTACTCGTAAGTATGCATATGCATTACAACATTTACAAAATTTTCCATTTCCTTTCTGTATGCCATGTTCACGTCTTACGTCTTACGCCTTCCGTCTTAGCAATGTCTGATATGCACATGTTCATTTTAGAATGGGATTGGAGATTGGAAATTGAAAAGGGGGAAAGGAGAAAGCAGTAAAAAAAGTTACGGCCGTTTATTCTCACACACACACAGAGGCACAGACAGAGATGGTGTATGGTATATTGTATTGTATTGAGTATTGAGTTTGGAGCATGCAGCAGAGAGTTGAGAATTGGCCGTGACACAAAGTCAATTTTCATGGGAGGCAAAGATCTCTTATCATATATAAAGTATGCACAATGCATAGTGTACAGTGTACAACATGAAATACCTGAAGTATTATCCAGACAAGACATACATGCATAAGACGCCTAAAAGGCCTATATTTGGCATATAAACGCACGTGAATGTGAAATCCGTTCCCGGTTCGGATGAAATGGATAAGAATAACTCGGCTCTTGTACTTGAACGCTACACACAGACACACACAGACGGAGAAAGGGAATTTCATGGATTTGAATTTGGATTCGGGTTCGGATTTTTGGATTCAGGACTGAACTCGAGAGTTGGTTCAAGTTGAATGACGACGAAAACGAAGGAGAAGAAGATGGAGAACCCAGAGGAACAGGAAGATGAAGATGAGGAAGCTGAAAGTGAAAGTGAAAAAAATGAATGTTATATCATTTTAAAAGTCATTTTTTAGATTCCATAGTTGGATTTTTCACAACGTTGAGTGCCTCGTTCCTGGTTCTCGTTTTCAATGTATGAGCTATGGCTATGGCTACATCCTTTCCCCTCCTCTCCTTTCCCCTTTTTGTCTATCTCTGTTTCCACACTCTGAAATTCTTTCCACATTCAACTCACTTGACTGGTTTAGTTTAGTTGGGTTTGGTTTGGCTTGGTTTGGTTCACTCATTCCCTTACTCGTTGGCTGTTGGTTGTCAGTTTCTAGGTATTACTTTAGTAAATAGGCGTAAATACTACAAACTACAACACGTCCAATGCTCAAGGTATGAGGTACAAGGTACTATGTGCAAAAAAAGAGGAGAGGAATTTGGTATGATTCAGGATGAGATTTGACGTGTCTTTTTCCTATTTCCTATTTCCTATTTCATCATGTGGAGAACTGATGTGTGAAAATTGAAAGGAGTGAAAGTCAAAAAGTGAGACGGAAATCATACCACACGGAACCAGACCAAACCAAACCAACCTGAGTCAAAATACAAAAATGAAATGAAACTAAACGAAACGGAATGAGACAGGGAAGAGGAAACCAAAAAGCCAAGAAGCCAAGAAAATTCACCATGTGTTCATTATCCAAATAGGATAAAATTGAAATGCGTGTCCTGCGTGATTTCACACCGTTTTCATTATTCTACAGTGTACAGTTTGAATATCGTGGTTATAAATCACAAGAGTTGTTGAGGGTTTCCTCAAACTTGAGTTCAGTCCAGATAACAGATAAGGAATGCAGGTATGATGATGGAGGTGGTAAAAGTAAATATCCACAAAAAAACTGATATTGATATTGATATGGAATATGGAGAAGGAGATGGACGAGTCAGCATAAAATGTGATGCTGTATAGAACTATCTTTGATATTTTGAGTATCTTGCCATTTTCATATCATATCATATCATATTCACTACCAAAGATGAACCAGTAGTAGAATCCACCAGCGAGATAAGGGATAAAATGCACTCACTCACTCTTTTACATGGATTTTGTACTTTGTCCACCTCACGTTAAAGTGGAGTAGAGAGTAAATTTATATTTCCGGATGCGTGAACGACTCAATCTATTTTATGTATTAAGTCTATGATATTCCCTATGCATGTGTAAAAGACACCCATATGCACACACTGCAAGATCCTGAATCTAGAATCTAGAATCTAGAATTCCTACCGGATGATCATTTTCGTTGCCAAGGTAAAATAAAAACGACGAAGGAAGAAGAAAGAAAGATGTTGGTAGGGCACAAGATCAAGTTCATCATTCTACATAGTGTGGGAGAAAATGTGTAGATGGCTCCACATGGACGATTTTTCCTCGGTGAAAATCCTTCAGTTTCCAACTTTCTCCTATTTTCTCTTTCTCCTATTTTGTCGATGCGGAGGCTCTGGAACTGGAATCTGGAACCGGATTTTTACTTCACTGCTGATCCGCGCACTCGCCGATACGGAATTTGATACCGACCGAATTTCTCCTACTTGTTCTTGTTTTTCTACTACATGTACTACGTACTACTATTACTTATCCGCGTACGAGAATTGGAGTACGGAGTACAGAGTGCCTCTCTCGCTCTTTATTCCTTATCTTTATCTCTGTGCTCTGTACTCAAGTATTGAGTTTATTGCAAATTGGGACCAAGATTATTTGTGCAAACAGCATGCGTATAGTATCATACGACTCGGATCAGATATGACATAAAGATGATACCTGACTGCTGACTGCAGACTGCTGAATGTAGGATAAGAAATGTGTATTTCAAAAATAGAGGCAGCCGTCCCACGTACGGTTGCGTGTGACATTGAAGAAAAATAACGATGGATGATACTGATGATGATGATGGATGTCAGCGGGTGACGATGTCAACTTTTGGATCCTGATTTTCCATGTCCGTTCCATCTGCTTCCACCTTCTATTTTCAAAGTACTGTACACTGCAAAATGTGCCATTCGGTGTAAAAATAAAAGTTGAATGGATTTGCAAACTTTACAATTTACTTTGAAAAATAAAAGATAAAAAGGTTGATGGTATTTTGCCTACTCCAAATTTTAATTTTCAGCTTGAGGAGAATATTGAAATTGGGAGTAAAAACAATTATTTAGGATTATAATTGATTTTATTTCTACAGAATGAAATGAAAATTGTACAGTTTAGATTGTAGCTTGAAGTTGTAGGGTCAGCGGTCAGTGGCCAGTGACTGACGATTGCCGACTGCGGGTCGATATTAGTTGATGTGGTTAGTTGACCTTTGTTTTGGAAGAAAACCTCAACCTCAATTTAAAAAGAGAAGAGTAATTGGGGTTATTGATGTGGCAGTGGAGCGTGAAACAATTGATGAGATGAGATTTCAGCTCCTGTCGATATTTCGAGATTTTCAAGTTTCTAATTCTGATTGTAGTTTTGATTCTAGTTCTAGTTCATGGTTGTATATTTTGAATCCAAAATCCACAATGTAAAATCTAGAGCAGAATTAAAAGCACAATGTTTGTTTTGCTCTCCAGCTTCCTCTTCACTTCTCTCTCCTATTCCTATAATCTTCTGTTCTACCTCTCATTCTCCTTCTTTTTCTAGTAGTAGTTGCATTAGTTCTGGGTTTGGATCTACTTCTAGTTGTAGTTGACGTTGTCGTTCTGGTCCTGGTTCTGTTTCACATTCTCCTTCTTGCTTTCTCCTTCTGTTCCATCCTGTGAAAAGTTCAAAGTTGAGAAGAGAGCCATATGCATGTACATTGTACAATGTACAATGTGCACCGATGTACTCTGTGTATGCCACATTCCTACTTTCTCTCCTTCTTGTTATGGCTGTGTTGATAGTTGATACAGACGGGATTTGGTGAAAGTTTGAGAAGGGCACAGAAACAGAGACATAGATCCAAAATCCAAAATCCAGCACACAACATATGCGTACAACATACCAGTAAAATGTGTTTGACGGGCTTAAATTTGAAAAGGAGGACACTCCCATACTCCGTACTCCATACTCCCATATTTCATGCAATACCACGTCTTCCTCCTCTTCCCTTTACAATTCCTCTTCTTCTTCTTCTCTTTCTGTCCCCTTTCCAAGTATAGTTTGCATCCAGCTCTCAAGTTGGAATGTTCATTTTCATTTTGATTTTCATAAGATGAAAATGAGGAGTGAGAGTGAGAGTGCAAATGGATATGAAATGAATATAAAGTACAGCAGGGTGTAAAGTGTAAAGTGAACAGGATGAAGGATAAAGGATATTCTCACACACACATACATTAGTACACAGCACAGTATCCACCTGATTCCTGAATTCAAATTCCGTCATATTTGTCGCTCCTCTTTGTCCTATGGTAAATATCTATCCATTTCTCCTATAGGATCTTGGATGATAATGTATACATGTATTATGTAAGTATATAATGCACAGCAGTCGTATTCGTGTATATGACCCTAATTTATTTCTATTTCTCCATCAGTTCACCTAACAAGACAGAGAGAGAGAGATGGAGCAAAACCACAACTTTTACCACATAATAATACTGTATTGTGAAAAGGGAATGGCATAAGACAATATCACTCATTATTATTACTATTATTATTATTATTAGAATGAAGTAGATTTTACTTTCAATCCTTCTCAATCCTCAACTTGTCTACTATGGTTGGCTTACGTTCTAGTTGTGAATGTAAAATGTACAATGTAGAATGTAGACTGGAGACTGGAGAAAATTAGGAACTTGGATTCAGACTGTGCCCAAAGTTTGTGAATCTTGACATTCATAACTCACGCTCTGTCGCCGTTGTCTATTTTCTATTTCTAGATATTTCTATTACTATTTATGTTTTGTCTCTGTTTCTGTTTTATTCGTAGTTGGGTTGAGTGTTGAGTGTTGGGTGTTGAGTTGAGTTTATGAAATTGGATGAAACTTTGAAATTTGAAAATCCTTGTATAGTTACCAAACCGAAACCAAAACCTTGTTGTTGTTATTCCTACGTCGAATACTTGTATATATTTGGATATTTTTCAGTGTTCTTGTTCTTGTCCTTGTTATTGTCGTGTTGTTGTGGTGGAAGTAAGTTTATAGTTTATAAATACTTGATACACGTAAGCTGTTTACTGTCTAGAGTTTAGAGTCTAGAATCTAGTGTCTAGTATCTAGTATCTATAGCTCATCATGAAGAGAAAGTCACAGGCTACATATATCTAGTATCGAGCATCAAATGAAGAAATTTACGACCTGTAGTCTTACATCGTGGAAAATGAAGTTTGTGTGTGGGACGAGTTTTGTAAATTTGGTTTTTGGTTTGGTAAATGCTAAATGTCTTTTTCCTGTTGTCTATTCTAAATGCTCAATGCTCAGTTCTCAGTGCTCAATGCTGTCTACATGAGATTTGAAATCCTCCCATCAAACCCTCTGTCTAATGATCCATCTAATTTAATTTTATCTCCTGTTCAGATGTTGTGCCGACTCTGCTAATTTCATTTGGAGTTGGTGTAAAGTGTAAAATAGAAAGCATGAAGGTATAATATTATATTATTAAGTCCCAAAGAGGTGCAATATTTGACGGAAATGGCGTAAATTGAGAATGTCCGGATAAATTCATTAACTATGTGTGTGTATTATATTGTGGATCGTGTGAATCCAGGATCTGATTTCGATTTCGATTTTGTACGTGGTAATAATGCGGAAATTCCATCAACTCGGTTCCTCCTATCTTCATCTTTAGTCTTCTCTCCCTTGATGTGCGTTGTCTGTATCTGTATCTGTAGTTTGTAGCTCCAGCCGCGGTGTCTGCTTCTCCTGTGTCATTAATAATCAATTGAATTAAAATGAGATTTGTACACGTACATTTCTACTCTGTGTATTACGCATTCGTACACTACACCTCAAAAAGTTTGGGAAAGGGGTTCCCTCGATTTTTAAGAAAACAATTTTAAACCCTCCAATTGTTAAATGTTCCGATATTATCTAAAAATTCAAACAATAAATTAAGGATAAAGTGTTTGAAAACGGCAAATCATCTGTGCTGCAGAAACTAAAATAAGAATTTTTGCAGACTTTAAAATTTTTGTAAAAGGCAAAAACTGGCCTTGTCTAATTTCCTGAGCTGTAGTGTATTTATTTATCAAAGCATACGGATCCACATAGACACAAAGCATCCGACTCTTCGACTCTGTGGACCACCCACAGCTGTGAAAATGATAACAGGATCGTGGAAAAGATTAGGATTAGGAATGCGCTTTCCGATCTTGTCCCGTGTCTCTTGTCTCTTGTGTGTTGTTGTTGCTCTTGTTGTCACTGTTGCTGTTTCTGTTTTGCGTGTGTTGTGGCGTCGTATGGTCTGGTTTGGTCTGGTGTGAGAAGGGAATTTCATTATTGTACTAAATGAAAGTGTCGTGTTGGTTGGCTGAAATTTAAGTCAAGTCACACTCTCAGTCTCAGACTCAGCCTCAAACTGACTCACACGCAGTCTAACAAAATTGACATTCAACTGATGTCCTTCAGCTCATATTTTATTTATGCATTCTTCCATGAGACTCCGTACTCTGTACTCGGTCTCCGTCCTTGTATAGTTATTCCATGTTATTGTTATCGTTATCGCTATCCTCTTCAGCTGGTCACACGTTCACCAGCCTTTCTCTTTCCTGATAAAAGTCAGGTTTAAAATCCAACATCCCGAATCCAGAAACCAGAAACCAAACTGACTGAACATTGAATACTGAATAAAATTGCTACTTTTACTTTTACTGTTAACGACAAATGGTAAATGGCAAATTGCAAATGGTAAATAGAGCCATTGTGATTACACTGATTGGGAATGACGAGCCGTTGGCTTTTTATTCTCACTTACTTTTGTTTCTCAGTCCCAGTTCAAGTCTGAACTTGAATCCGAAGCCGAATCACTACCAATTATTCCTCCTCGTTTATACTATCTGTATTCCTGGAATTTTACACTGTAGTTTGTAGTCATTTGAACAGGTTTAATACTTTTGTCTCCTCGTTATTTTGTGTCCTTTTTCTCAAAATGACCGAGACCAAAGTACCAAAAAAGACAAAAATTTTGGCAATTTGTACTTGGATTTGACAACTAACAACCGGTTTTCTGCTCAAATTACTAAAGATTTTTAAAAGTTTGATTTTTTAATAAGCATATTATGTACATGTTTGTTTGAGTTTGATTTTACAAGGAAAAATGAACAAAAAGAATAATAAAAAGAAAAAGAGCAGCCAAGGAAAAGACAAGGATGAAAAAAATATAATATACAAGTTTAAAAGAATGATACAGGTTGCATGTATTATTTAGTTTGAATTTTGGATTTGGAAGGGTTTCACTAATCGCGAATTCGGGGAATAGGAATTCATGGACGTGAGTTTTAGTTGTCGTCGTCTAGGAGCACACAGTTTGTGCTGTGTGTTGTGTGTGATCTGAGTGAACTATTCATTGGATTTCATGAAATTCCTTTCATCTCTACATTCTTTATGCGTATACGCTCGCCATTATCTGTTTTCTGTTCTCCATTCTCCGTTCTTCTCCGTTGCCATTCTCGATTTTAGATAAGCAGACACGAGCTCCTAGTCCGTAGTCGCTACACACATCACACATATTTCCATGTAGTTTATATTCAAAGCAAGTTAAGAATAGAAAACTCATCTCTGTCTCTTTCTCTCTTTCTCTGTCTTTTCTAAGAGAGAGAGAACTGTGTATGTGTGTGAATGTGGAGGAATGATTCCTTTTTGCATGGAAATATCTGCAGGGAAATTCTCGAGTGAAGACGGATGCGAGCGATACAACGTGATGCGATATGGGATTCCAATTGGGAATGAATGCACTTGAGTCTTGAGTTTTCTCAATGTCCTCTTCTTCCTTTTGCTCTTTCTTGTAGTTGTAGTTCAGGTTCAGGTTCTAGTTCTAGTTTTCATTCTGTCTCTTATACGCTTTCTCTTTCTTCTAGTTTCTGGTTCTGGGTCTGGTTCATTTCTATGCAGGAGAGTTACATTTTCCAACTTGGAAGGAGGATGCTTTCTTCTTCTTCTTTAGTGTGGAGGATGGAGGATGGAGAGAAGCTAGACCCCAGACCCGAGACCCGAGATGGATGAATAACTGTAGGAAGTAGGAAGAAAGACGAAGATAGATTCTTCTTCTTCTTTCCCTCCTTCTCAAATTCTCCCATTTCCTTTCCTCATGTACATTGTACACTGTACACTGTACTTTGTATGTACCTATCTCAGCCATCGTTCGTTCAACTCCATGTCGATGAGAAGAGAGAAAAGAGGTGAAGGAAAGTGGTTGGTATGCATGCACGCTTGCATTTATCTATGTATACTTACAAAATGTTCCTATGCAAGTCGGTGGGTAATTCTTTGTCAAAATCTCTCTCTCCTCTCTCTCTCTCTCTCTCTGAAACATTCTGATTGGGATTTGAAATGAAATTTGAAATCGGATTTTTCAAATTTATATTCACATCCATCCATTCACAATTCAGCAGCCAGAATCCGAAACACGAAATCCGAAACTCCAGCCCAATTCAGTTTTTTTGTGTGTCTAAAGTATACAGTTTGTAGAAAGAGTTACTTTACAACTTTAGACGTTTGTATTTAGTATTATTTAATTTCTTTTTAAAATTAAAATGTATTCAGTATTCGTTGTATATTGTGTTGTAATTTTTGTACTGTTTGAAAGCGAAATTAATTTACATGATGAGATCATGAAAACTGTAACCTTTAAACAGGTACAAATAAATAAATTTTTGGCTTTTTTTAGGGAATTGAAAGAAACCTAAAATGCAAAAATCTTTTAAGAAAAAAAATTATTCCAGTAGCTTGAGCATAAAAAATTAATGCGGTATTAAAATTCACATCAAAAGAAGCAAAAGCAAATCAAAAGCATAAAATGTATCGTACGAAAAATGAAAAGAACAAAAATATGTTTAGATTTTTTTCTACTACAACTAAATCCAAAAATCTGTTAAAGCGAGTGTGTTCAGTGTACACATGTGACGCATACATGTTGTCATTATCCTCTTTCAATTCCTTTAAAAATCTTTTGATCCAATTTTAGGATTTACGATTTAGGATCAATCGTGCATGGGGACATGAAATGGAGTTGAAATTAGAATTGGAATTGGAACGAACAAGCTTAAAATAGATGGCTAAAAATAACGATTGTCAATTATTATTATTATTGATAATAAAGTAAAAAATATCCTTTGCAAATTATTTATATTAAGGACAACGTACAACATAAGTCCAAAAATGCAAATTCAACGTTTGTATGAATTTTGAAAGGCCAAGGAGAGAGACAAGAAAATGAGAATAAAAAGGAAATAAGAGTACTAAATGAAGAGAAGCCTTGATTTTCTTACTTTTCCTGTGACATTTCAAACTGGTCTCTATTAATTCCTCCATATTCATGTTCTTATTCTTATTCATATTCATATTCATATCCAATTTAGTCGTATTGTATGTTGTATTGAATTGGATTGAGTTTGAGGGATATTTTCAGCTTTGAGCCGTTTTTAGATTTGAATTTAGTTTTCTCCTCCATTTCATTTCCCTTCCAACTCCTTACTGTATTTATCCTTATCCCTCATCCAAAAATGAAAATAATGTGCAATGTGGGAATGTGAAAGGAGTGGAGCAATTTTTTGGAATGCAGAATCTAAAATCCTTTTGTAGGAATGAGGAATAATGACACATGGATATAAATAGTAAATGTAAAGATATGAAACGGTGGAATACGAATATAGAATAGGAATATGCTGTATACATTATACATGCATCTCATTTAAATATGTGCGTCATATTTTTCCTTAGATTTTGAATTCATTCACTTTTCCATGTGTTTCCTTTCCCCTTGTGCTTCTTATTCTGATTCCGATTCCGATTCTTTGTCAACTTATTCCTCTAGATTCTAGAATATTCTAGATCCAAAATTCTCCTTGATTCCCATAATGATAATGCATCATACACAAACCTGGAGAGAAGAAGAAGAGGGACATTTTGTGCATTCATGAATATAAACTAGATTCTCTAGATTCTCTTCAGATTCCACATTTTATATAGTTTTTTCTATTTCTATTTCCATCCTTGAATTGATTCTCATCGAGAATATTTCTATTTCTGTTCCCTCAGTTTGGATTGGATTGGATCATCTAGAATATAGGAATATAGAATATAGAATCTGGAGATGCAAGTGAAAGAAAAACAGAGAGAGAGGCAGAGAGTTGACGAGGAAAGAGGAACGAGGGGAACTTTCACGTAGGTACTTCCATCTCAGAGAATTTTCTCTTTGTCATTCTGTCGTCACTCACTCACTAGAAAATAAGTAATCCATGTATGTCTGTATGTACTGTGAACATTGAGCATTGAATCCTCAATTCAAATCTCAATCTAAAGGTAATAAAAATTATAGTTGAATGAATCTTGTGCTTTGCATTTTTAAGTACTGCTTAATGCATAATTCATACCTTAGAAACTATGTACAATGTACATTGTACTTGCATTCAGCATGCTGTATAATCAATCTTCTCCCCATTTCTTCACAGGAGGAGATTGAGGAAGAGTACCCAGGAAATTAGCACGAGTATTGAGTATAGCAGCTTGAATCTAGAATCCAAAATCTAGAAATTTCTCGTGCTTGTACGAACATTAAAATTGAAAAATATTCCTGCTGCTCTTAGTAGTATTAAAAATACCAATGGTTTGACAAGTATTGGGTCAAGAAAGCTTTTTGTTATTTAATGAACATACCTTTTGGATTTTTAAATCAAAAATTTTTACAATGCAATAAAAGTTGTACATGCACAACGCGTTATGATAATTGGTTACATTTTACATTGGTAAATTAAGAAAAGGGGTAAAAAAAAGCTTTCGAGGAAAAAGATTGAAGGAAGAATGATGAAGAGTAAAATAAGAAATGGATAAAAAGCCAAGCACTTTAAATCCGTCTGATATGTGTTTGGGGCTTGTGGAGTTTAGAGCTTGGAGTATATCTGTAAATATCGTACAATGGGCGCTCGTGTCTTGTGTGTTGTGTTTGCCATTGCAAGATTCAACAGAATTTCGGCTCAAAGCTATAGAAAGAGAGAAGACTATAGAAAATATAATATTTTTCTCTAATGCTACTTAGAAGAAGGAAAGAAAGTGTTTTTGTGCAAGGATTTGGATCTTGCTATTCTTTTCTTGTTACTGTTGTTGTTGTTGTATTTGCTGCTGCTGCTGTTGCATTATCTAAATGTTGGATGTTGGATATACTACCTCAGAATTCTATTTTGGATTCGGAGTCGGAGTCGGAGTCGGATTTCATACATGGAATTTTTAAAGGCCAATACTCTTGTATTCTTGTATATTTGAATAACATGCTGTTTTGTTGTTGCTGCCATACTGTTGCTTTCTTCTTCCCATTTCCATTTCCATTGCACAAGGTACAAAATGGTGTCTACTTGTAGAACACACTAACTGGCATAGAATGGAATGGAAGGAAATAGAAGGAAAGTATTCAATGTGAGGAGTGTACAGTGCACAGTCTAAATCTCATAGATCGTCTACATAGATTGTGCTTGCATCATTTGAGACGGAGGAGGAGGAGATGAAAATAAATATGAAATGCACTTTACGTGATAGACCACTCACTCGCGTAGTACTATTTTACGTTTTCTCCAAAAAAAAGAGAAAAAAACTCTCTCGCTCCTTCCAACCTTCCGTCTTCCATCTTCCAGCTGACGACGTCAGTTGACGTTCACTTTCAATATTTTGATTTCTTTCCCCATCCGGATTCGGATTTTGGATGGAATGGAGAAAGCCAAGTTGAGTTGAGTTGAGTAGAGTAGAGTTAAGTCAAGTCAAAAAAGGAAAAAAAAACTTGAAGGAAAATGTAAAAATGTATAAAATACGATGTACGATGCTTTTCCATCATCATCCTTTTTTCGGCTTGTATGTGAGATTCTCTGTCTAGATTCTGAATTCTGGATTCTGGATTTTAGACTCTCAACTCGAGACTCAAATAAATGTTCCGTCCAAGTTAAAAGCCCAAATTTGACTTGGAGTTTTTTTTAACTTGCACTTTCACTTTCCTATTCAATGGAATTCATCATGTTTCATCTGAAGGAAAATGGAAGGCAAAGAAAAGAAAGTAGCTCTCATATCATCACATACACACATACATACGTAAAATGTACAACATGTAATGTACAATAAATGTATCTAGTATCTAGTATCTACAAACATTGGACTTTCTATTTACTACTTTGGTTCCATATTCCATTGTGCATATTATGTATTATGTATTACGTAATACGCAATATGTATGCAAGGAAATGTTCTTTGACTTCAATTTTCACTTTTGCTTTTTCCCTTTTCCGTCGGCTTCCTCTCCGTTGCAAATATCGTACTTTGTGTGTGGACTGTGGATGTGGAACTGGAAACTGTAGCAGCAGAACTAACCAACGAACAAGGAACAAGGAACTTTCTCCATATTCAATTCAATTTCACTCTTGCGCCACTTTCCTTCTTTCTTTCATCTATCTTTCTGCCACTCACACTTTTACTGTACGTTGTTCATTGTACATTGTGTATTGGACATAGGCTGTATATGGTATATACTATCCACATACAGATGTAGATGTATAAAGCCCCGATATAAAAGTACTTTCACTTTCCACGATTGAAGAGGGACAGGCAGACAGTGAGCCAGACAGAGAGACAGAAAGACAGAAAGACAGATGATTGACTAAAAGCACATATTACACAGGAATAGACATGGAGAAAAGAAAAAAAAGAAAAAAATACATTCGTTCATTCGTTCATTCGTATGTTGAGGCATGTGTCTTACATAAAACAAAGTAATGGATGTAAGTGCATGATTGCCTCAGTCTGAGTGTGAGTCTGAATAGTTTTCACATACAAATCCAACTCAAGCTCCAGCTCAAACATAGACAACTAGACACTAAACAGATGGACCACTGGATTAAAAGAGAAGGAAAAGGGAAAGAAAAGAGTCAGCTACTTTGAGTTCTGAATTTTGAGCTTCAAGTTTAGTAATATTGACAAGTGACAAGTGACAAGCTCTTCATTTTATTTCCTTTCATTTCACTTCATTTGTCCTTTCATTTGACATCCTTTTAAAGTCCCCGAAATGCAAATAGATAGATGTCCATCAATATCATATCATGTATCATGGAAATAAATATGCTCTGGCTCTCTTTATTTTTACCATTTCCATTGTTGTACCAAATTACAAGCACATAGATTATTGATTACCAATGAAATGAAAAATAATAATGTTGAATAATGTTTTGTAATTGAAAACGTGTACTAATTTTATTTCCTTTTTTCTAATTTTCATGTGCGGCTCTCCTAATCTTTGGATTAAAATGGATTGTTGACTCTTTGGACTCAATTAAATTGAATTAATCATGGATTCTGTAACTACAGGCACAGGTACGTAAAATCTCTAAATTTTCTTATTTTTTTTTAGAATTTAACTCATCATTCATCGATCATTCGAAAATTTTGTATGATAAGCTCCATCTTTTTGTTTACACATTTTCATACGGTAAATAGTTACAAATCACACTCGATAAAATATCAAATGTATCTGGGTTTTCTTGGGGTATTTTTGTTTACTGCTGTATGTACCAAATCTCTTGTTTTATGTTTTATGGATAAATGAGGAAAAAATTGGGAAGGCGGAAGATCGTTCATGTAAAGATGTACATAAAATGTAAAGGGTACACAAAAGTGTGGGTTTGTTGGATAGAAAGTCTAGTTTTTTACTTGGTATGTCCATTTGTAAATGAGATACCATTTTTCACTCTTCACATGTCGGATGTTGGATGTTTGGATGTCGGGAAACGGGAAATAAACTTGATGGTTCGTTCGCTCTTTCTTTCTTTGTTTCATTGGACTTGTATTATGTATTGAGTATTGAGTTAGTTGTTTCTTATTTGGTGAGTCAAAGTTGTTCTTGTTATTGTTACTGCTCCTGTTGTTCTTCTCCTACTTTCCTTGTTGTCCTTGTCCCTTTCCCTGTCTCTTCTGTTTTCTCTCTCCACTTTTCTTTTCTTTTGTAAGAGTCACGTTTTGTTTATGGGATCATCCTTTTCGTTTCCTCTTGTTCCTCTTCTTCTTCTTTGTTTTGGTCACATACTTACTCGGGTTTTGTTGGGAGGACATTAGGCGTATTAGCTCTAAAAGTGAGAGAGAGAGAAAGAGACAGAACCAACTCTTTAGTTGAGTACTGTGTATTGTGTATCTATATGTAATATGTTTCATTCTATATTCTATATTCTATCTCTTTCTATTGTAAACGAGTAGGAATTCTATCTAGAAAGAAAATGGTACAATGCTACAGTACTACAGTGCTACAGTTTTACAGTAGAAGATGGAAGAGAAGAAAGGGAAAACAAGTAAGTGAAAATGAAAGGAGACGTGGAGGTATAAGTAGATAGATAGATAATAGATAGACACTAGACACTAGATGCTAGATGTTAGATGTTAGACACAATGGCAAAATGGATGGATGGATGGTGTGAAAGTCAAAGAGAAAGTTTCCTTGTCTTGTGTAACTTTGTAGATATTTGGTGATGGTCCGATGGTTTGAATGTTCTCTTCTTTTATACTCTGAGAATGAGAGTTTGTGTGCCAGTTCCAGCTCCAGAGTTAAAGAGTGAAAGAGTGAAAGTGGATGTGTGTAAGTTGTAGGTATTTCATCCATCTATACTGTCTGTTGTCTGTTCTCCGTTCTTTGTACTTTTGTTCTTTGTACTTTGTGGTGGATGGATTTGGAGGAGAATATGTGTGAAAAGTTTAGGTAGAGAACGGGAGATGAGTAAAAAGTTTTAACACTTTAGATGACGATGTGACAGCGAGAAATCTGCTTGTTCTAGATTCTAGATTCTAGATCCTGAACATTGGATCCTAGTACACAGAACAAATTACAAATTACAGCGTAAAGGTACATTTAGAGCTTAGCACCCATACTTTTATCAACTTGTCTTAATCTCTAATACATCACCCTTTAGACTTTAGACTGTATGGAGGACAGAGTATAAAATATAGATTTACTATGATTTTTTATTCAAAATTCAAGCTACTGGGATTGACATGGATTTTTACAGACTACGGATTACAGACATTTATAAGCTTGTAACTTGGAACAAGTCTAAAAGTCTATCATATATAAAATATACACATATTTTTTTGTAATTTTTGATGCCTTGACCTCTGACCCTAATATGATATCTGACTCAATTTGTTATCTTTTTAATACGTTTATTTGTAGTTCTAGTTTACAGTAGTCTCGATAAACGAGTTAAAAAAAGAGAGAAGACAAATCAAGTATCAAGAAAAAATTGAATTTGGATCTACAGCTACAACATAAAATGTACAATGTACAGTGTACAGTCTACAACGAATTAGGTGTATAAATTCTTCAATACAGGGTTTGCTTTTCTAAATGGAACGGAGAATACAACGGAAGAGGAAGAAAACGAAAAAGAGGAACAAGCGAACAAGTCAGTTAGTTCTTTTATTCTTTCTTCCTTTTAAGTTCGGAAATCCAACTTTTATAAAGTCAATAAAATGACCTGGTCTAGTTGGTTGGTTGGTTGTTCTCCAGTTTTCTATGAGAATCAAACGGAATTTTTTACCTTTTCTTCTCCTCCGTTTTCCATTTCCTTCTCCTTCTCCTGTGACGACCTCCTACCTCCTACTACCTCATCCACTTATTACGGATCCAAAGTAAATTTAAACTCATTCCTTTGCTTGTCTTTGATCGAGTTTGACTTTGAGTTTGAGTTTTAGTTCGGGTTCGGGTTGGCTTTTGATTTGGCTTCCCTTGGATTTGTTTTTACTTTGAAACTCCCCCGGTTTTTCTTTTTTTCTAAAAGTCTCAATTTCCTTACTTGAGGTTATTGAAAGGGCATTTTTTGCCCTGGTCAATTTTCTATTTGTGAGTGTGTGTGTCTATTTCTGTTTGTGTTTCATTTCCTTTTTCATCTGCTGGTAGAGGTTATTTTTCACATATGTCTAATGCCTATAATATATATAGTTCTTGAAAATTTCACGAAAAGTTAATGCCGATTCCTTCATATGGCGTCTTTTAGTATGTTTCATTTATCTGTACTGATTTCCATTCTAGTTTCTACCACTGTGTTGTTTTCTTATTTGTAATTGTATTTGGATCCTCATTGAAATTTTCTTCATGATCCACTGGCTTTTATTTGTAATTTTTTGCATGGTTCATTTTGCCTCTAGAATTGTTTTGCAACACACAAAATTTGACATAAATTCAGTTTACATAATAAATTTCATGCCAGTACTTTAATGAGTACTGACCTAATTTACATTAAAAGAGAAATAGTTTACTCTTCATGCTTTTTTTAAACAAAATATCATGGCACAAAATAACTGATGAGTGATGAGCCTGTTTGAAAACAAGAGAGTACTGTGGAGTTTGGCTTGGATCAAATTTGTTGACTGGAAGTCTAAAGACTAATTCAAGTAAGCTCTTGTATTGTATTGTAGACTGTAGACTTTTCGCTCAACTTTTTTTCTTGTATTGTGTTTTGAGTTTAGAGTAGCCAGTAAGTAAATAAAGTAGTAGAAATGTTGGATGGTTCATTTTCTTCATGTCTTCATGTCTTCATTTTCTTTCTGTGAAACAAGAGGGAAAGATGGAGATGTGGAAAAAGTCTATGATACGTGCAGTTTGTAAAGTTAAAAGAACAAAATTGGCTGATGAGGATCAGTTGAGTTGAGTAGAGTAGAGTATATAGTTGGCTTGACTTGGTTTGGATTGGATTGGCTTGGCTTGGCTTGGTTTGAAGATGTGGAAAAAGAGAGGGAAAAGGTGCAGTTTACATAATAATACACTTTTTGTAGGTACTCAAGGCTCTTTTTCATCTTGCTCCTTCCTATTCTTTCTATTCGTTCTATCTATCTGAGCTATGAGAGAAAAGAAGGTCAACATTAGAGAAACGGAGTAGAAAATTCTTGGGAGAAACATTGCATGACATAAAGAGAGAGGAAAGAGAGGAAAGAAGAAATAGATGGGCGGGATTGGTTGAGATCGTGATACTCATTGCGATCATCGTCCTATCCCATTCTATTCTATCCTATTCCTCTCAACGATCATGATGATAATCATGATCATGGTCATGATGATGATGATGACTGTGGTTGTGATTGGGATTCTAGATGCTAGACTGCAGACTGTAGAATTCCTCCTCTTCTTCTCCATTCTCTTTACGACTCCTTACAGTCTCAGTCTTATAGAAAAGGATGGAAAAGAAAGAAAGAAAAAAAAACGGAGAATGGTAATGGAAAAGTTCAAGTTGGAAGAACGTGGACGTGAGTTGGTTTACCGCATCATGATCATCATGTTGGGACTTTTTCTTCTTCTTCATCATACCAAAGAAAAGTCCAACTTGAAGTCAGAGTCAGAGTTGGATTCAGAGTCGGATTCGGATTCGGATTCAGAGTCGGATTCGGATTCGGATTCAGAGTCGAACATCTAACATCTAACATAAAATGGCCAAGAGAAAACTTGGGACAACAAAAACATTGAGCGAGAAACGGGAGCATCCAACATTTTCAAACATTCTCTCAACAAACAAGTTTCCAACTTTTTTTTTTATTTCCATGACCGTGGAGAAATAGACAGAAGACAGAAGACAGAAAACAGAAATACATGGATATAGACAAGACGGACAGACTTTTAGAAACTATAGACAGTACAGATACTAGTAGATACTGCTGACTTGTGAGTAGTGAGAGTAGTGCAATGAAAGAAAAAGAAGGAAAAGAACTATAAAGCAAATTGAAGAAATCGAGATAGAAATAGAAATACATGGGAGTAGAATTAAAACAAGTAGACGTTTAAATAAGTGTATGAGTGTGCAACTCGCGTATATGTAGGCTATTGACCATAAAAATTCAACTATCAACTACAACTATAAATTCATGACTTTTCGAACCATTCCACTGGACGGATACCAAATTCCGAACACAGTACTGTGTACTGTAGAATTGTCATACTTTTGTCTCTGGTCTCTGCTATCCTATAAATTACTTTATTATGTTAAAGTACAAAAAATGTTTTGAACATTTTATGCCTTTGTCACAGTATCACAATTATTTAATTACTACTGTAAACTGTAATAAATATTATTACAGTAGTTAAATCATTAAGTAATCAAAATAATAATAATTTTGTCCTGACTTCATCTTGATTCTTGATTCCCGTAAACCGAAAACTCCTAGGTAGAAAACTCATAGGTGACCAAAGTCATAGGTAGAAAACTCCTAGGTAGAAAAGTCATAGGTGTACCCTACTCATAGGCGGGGAAAAGTCATAGGCAAGAAAGTCATAGGTGGGAAAAGTCATAGGCGAGATAACTTCTAGTAGTGAACGCTGTTTTTAAGATTTTATTGGCGTCGGTGAAGTTGGCGCTAGCAAGAAGTGATGTTATTTAAGGTTAGGTTAGGTTTAAAATATGAA